>JASDQU011313687.1:19386-31333 GCA_032191745.1 Picea mariana
TCCATTAAAACTAAAAAATTTAATATAATTTTTATTAGTGGAATAAGAATTTATGTTCTCAAGTTGAATGTATGTTGTCAAGTTGTGTACAAAATCATGTGTTTGTAGTTTTCCTAGAAGAATTATATGATGTAATTGGTGTGGTTGTATTAGTTATCTTTCTTTAGTATATAATCACAATTATTAGTTGAATTGAATAGTGTAGAGACATGTTACTGATAAAAATAATATTATTAATTTGTAATTTTCATTTCTTTAATATTAATATCTTTCAAGATTCATAATTACATATTTATTTTTATTACATGATTTTCTTCTTTATTATTGATGTTCGTAACTTTCTCTGTAACGTGGAATTCTCTTACATCTATAATAATATATATAATTGTTTATGTATTATAAGTCTTAACATATCTCACAACTTTCCCATTTAAATAAATATATAAATTTTCACATCTATATGAAACCTCATAAAATTAAGAATCTATATGAAACCTCATAAAATTAAAAATTCAATCAAGGAATAAAAAAACTTTCCATTTAAAAAACGTTGTAATAAATCACTATTGAATAGAAAAAAGAAATTTTTATAGAATCAATTATATACAAATCATTCAAAACCCAACTTCTAAGTTAATACCCTCTTTAATCAATTATATACAAATCATTCAAAACCCAACTTCTAAGTTAATACCCTCTTTTCCTAGTTGTTTGTTTGGGAAGAAGAAAAATAAACATGAATTAGTAACTTGTACTATTTGAATTTTAACTTCATTAAATAATAAAAAACAAATGATCTTTATTTATTTTAATAAATCTTTTGATTTAACTAAAATATAAGAAAATAGTTCATCAATTTATATAATTCTCATCCAAAATCTATAAAATTTGTCATATTATACTTTATTTAAAAACAAAAATATATATTAAATAATAAATATATAATATATTTAATAGAAATAATTTTTCAATAGTGAAATTAAAAGTATTTAATGAACATTGTAATTTCATTGTTTTTATAAATTTATAAACATAATTTTTTAATTTTGAAGTATTACTTAAAAACTATTTTTATTTGAATAAAAAGAAATAGGTTAATATTTTTTTTATCTAATGATTGTTACTTTGCATTAGGAATAATAATTAATAATGATTCTTTCCAATATTAGTTAATATACTAAATTATAATAAATTTTTTTCCTCTATAATTTTAATAACTAATTACATCGAAAGGCGTACATCTATTGATAATGGGCATATTTAATAGGTTTTTAGTGCTTAATCAATTTTGTATAGCCAAGATTAAATATTGATGGAATATTCTTAGTCGTCCCAATAAATCAATGGTTGTGATTTCAACCACTAACTTCTTCACTATTATAAAGACATCTGTTTACATGTTTATTTTTTTACTTTTACTTGATCATATTTAAAATTTACTATGGTGACTAGTCGATTCCCACGTCTGAATGATTGACGTTTTGGACAGCTGAAATTCACCAGCCATTATTTTTACTACAAATATTATTTACTGGTTGGAATTTTCTTAACTATGGCTCTTACAGCATCGCTTATTTAATTACCGCGTCGGTTATTTAATGAGAAGGGTTATGTTATTCATTATGCTTGGATTTTTACTACATCTATATTATTTAATGGGCAGGATTTGGGCTCTTACGCCGTAGGTTATTTAATGCGCAGGGTTCTGTTACTGTCAATAATAAGTTAATGGAGTTTTCTTATTATGGATCAGGGTTTTTTAAGGAGGTTTTAAGGAGGTTTTTGTGGCAGCATGCCTTCATTCGGAGACTTCTTGCTGAGTCCGAGAGGGAATTGGGATAGACCATAAAGGGCCGATCATGTTCCGTGTAACCTCAATGATTTCGAGCAGGTGAAAATATTTAGGTTGACAAGAGTTGGACCTTTTCGTTATATGAGTTGTCTTGATTTTTATTTTTAATTTTTTATTATTTTTATTAGTGTAAAATTATTTTTCTTCTTAAATTTATTATACAATTTATTATATTTCGATTGATTTACATGATATTGATTTACAACTACAAGCATCTAACTGGCATATCATATCAGAGTTTGAAACCAACTTTACAAAATTTCAAACCTCTCCTCTCTGTATGGATGTATTCCTCTTTGCTAAGATCGCTCAGATAACAGTCATAATATATTGTAATATATATGCGAATTTTGGTGAAATTAATATATGTGAATTCTTTGTCTGGGTTTGTTTGTTAGATGGAAGGAAATAAAGTGTTATGGTCTCTGTTGTCACATTTTACGTGTTATGTTCTTATTTTATCATATAATTATCATTGATACGAGGAACTTCTCTGTGAGCTGCCAAAATCCACCGTGGGAAAGAGTTGTTGGCCTACTTTGAGTGGTTGATTGGCTTATATGTACGAAATAATTGAAAATTACTTTTACTTGATTATATTTAAAATTCACTACTTTACATTCGACCTCTTTTACTTTAGAAATAGTTATAAAATCTATGAGAGTGTGACAACTATCATCTTTTAAAGTCAAGGATCCTTCTTCGACAAGAGGATATATTGTTGGAAAAGAGTGATTGAAGGTGACAATTGCATTTTGTAAAATATGATGTTACTCATGATTTGCCAAACTGAAAGAAGTTGAAAAAAATTGTGGTGCTTCAAAATCTTCAAGATCAACATGAAAATTTGAACCATCTTGAGATTGAGTATTAGTGCTCAATTTAGATTGGTTAACAATTAATTGATCTTGCTTTACTATTTTTAGTAGTTTTCACTTCCGGAGCCGTTTTGAGGCCCTAAAATATACTTTTTGGGAAAATAGGTTTTCAATATGGAAGTTCCTTCCATATTGTACCTAAAATGAATCTCCTCAACGATACCTTTCCAATGGCTTATCATATGGCTAAAACGGAGATCGTATGCAAAAGTTATGACCCGGGAAATTGATGTACTAACTTACCCAAACAGAACCCACATGACTTTTGGTGCTTCATCTCCTAGGGTTAGGATTTTGGATGTCTAGGGTTTTTGGCATTCCTGCTTATGGTAAAAAGGACTCCAGAGCCTCATTGTAATCATCTTCTTGTGAATGAGCATAGTCGTCCCATCATCCTCGTAGAGTTTGGTGCTTGCCCCTTTCGACTTGGGACAGTGTTTGGCCTTGTCTCACTAGTGCATCACCTTCAAAGTTTCATCGATACAACAAAGAGATAAGACCAGTATCCTTAATCGGCCTACCATTCATTGGATTCCTTTGCATCCATTAGTTCTCTAGTTCATTCTCGATGTTATCCGCTGGCACTGCTGTTGAGCCTGACTACTCTTGTCGACCATGGCGGTGACCACCTGCTCTGTGATAGGAAACTGTAGTATCTCTCCGCCTTCGGCCCCGATATGCTCAATTTTCTTCTTAGCTACGTCATTCTCCATGACCAACTGCTCCTCCTTTTCTTCCAGGGGCTTCAACAACGCCTATCTTGTTGTCTTTTGTGCTTGCAACGCTTTCTCTTCCAATTGTAGAGCCTTCAACTAGATGGTCGTTTTGTTCTTCTTCGGCAATGACATTGTTTTCTATCACTGCTTGACCTCTACCATTGCTGCGTGGATGCTAGTTTCCTTCTCTTCTAGTTCTTGGAGGCTCCCATCCTCCAGGAGGTGATTCCAGAGTTGCACGTTCTTATCTGGCAACTCTATGACTACCTGTATGCTATGGTTGATGCCCTCTGCTGTTGTTGTTGCCTATTGTTCTCGCTCCGCTTTGACTTGTGGAGGAGTAGTGTGTGTGGCACACTCCTCCATCTCTTTGATCTTCTCCTTGTATTCTTGGATAGTCTGCTCTATCCTGTACAACTTCTCTCTCGATGACCCTTCCTCGTCACGCTGGTCTCGCTGGAGTCCTGCTCTGACCTCCATTCATAAGCTCCTCCTCTTCTATGAGGGCCTTCTAGACAACATCGTGCAACATATTAGGCATTAGTATCCTCACTTTCGCATGAATGATGACATTAAGACCAAAGACAAACTTTTTGACCTTAAGCTTCTTGATATTCAGGTGTGGAGCATACCGAAGTAGCTCCAATAAAACGACCTCATACTCAAGCACCAATACCATGGTATGAGTACCATCGATATGCTTACCATTGCATACCATAGTATTGCAATGGTATGCATACCATTGCAATACCATTGGTATGCATACCATTGATATGCATACCTTTTATAGGTTATTTTTAGTGTTTTAGTTGTCTTACGGTTTTAGTGGTAGTTGTCTTAGGGATTCTCAAGTATGTCTTACTATTGGTATGCATACCATTGCATACCATTTATAGGTTATTTTTAGGGTTTTAGTTGTCTTCTATGGTTTTAGTGGTAGTTGTCTTAGGGATTCTCAAGTATGCATACCATTTCATACCATTGGTATGGATACCATGGTATTGCTTCCAATCCTCACTTCGATGAATCTTGTATGCCTACGGACATCACTTTTTCATCCATGAGGTCTATTAGGATCTCTTGGATAGAACGAGTGGCGAGCTCTAAATAATCATTTTGCAAAAGCAACTAGTTCTCTGTCGGCTTGGATAATCACAATTGGAAAAAGTGTTTTCGGTGCAACGCTCAACGGGATAAATAGACAACGTCGTAATGGACTCTTCCAACGGGCAGGAATGCCTCAATCAATGCAATTCCATTCATTATGGCGTGGTCCCTATGGTCCAATGGAGAACGTTCTGGAAATAACTATGTTTCTAGCCGTTCTGGAGCATCGTTCTAACAGTTGGGATGCCTCCAATGGTCATATTGCTTCGTGATGGTGAAGTGCCAATCTGCGTTGTTCTGATATCTCAGTGAAGTTCCAGTTCTGCAAACATTCCTTCTGCAAAGTCCACTCTAGAACTTCCTCAAAATCGGTGAGATCTGTGATCTCAGCTCTTCCTGGGTGCTCCTTCCTCGACCAATGTGTCAAAGTCCAAAAGTGGGTCAAAGCAAACCGAAGCTTTCTGAAACTTGGTCGAGGGCCAATAGGCCCCCAACACTCACCTGTGATTCATCCCGAGTCCCTTAGGTCTGGACAGTATTTCTTCAAAATACTTGAGCTTAACTCGATCTGCCTCGACTTGGTGCTTCGCCAATTAATGACAAAATATATGACCAAATTAATGACCACAAGAAAAGCTATAAATGACCAAACTAAATATGACCACATTTTTGGTCGCGTGATAAGAGACCGAAAATTAGCCACCAAAACTGTCATTTGGTCATTTATATGTGAATTTTGGTCGTTGTTTGTACACTTATGTCTCATTTTTTGGTCAACCATAGTCAAGTATAGCTTTTCGTTGGAAACCATAGTTAATAATGGTCAAACATGGTCATACATAGTCTACATGGTCAACCATAGTCAACAGGGTTGATCGTAGTCAACCACAGTCAACATGGTCAATGAGAGTCAACTTGGTTAACCATAATCAACATGTTTGACCATGTTCACCATCCTTGACCATGGTTGACTATGTTGACTATGTTTGTCCATGGTTCACTGCGCGGCCGTTTTGAGACCGTAAATGACATTTTTTGGGCATGACAGCTAAACCTATTTGTTGAAGTATAGAATGCCCAAAACAAAGATCATACTCCTCGACTAGACCTTTTCGACGAGATATATAATGCCCCAAACATAGATTGTATTCAGAAGTTACGTCCTTGGGAAGTTGATGTACCAACTACCCCCATCGGGGCCCACAAACCTTTTGACATTTCATCTTCCAGGGTTAGGGTTTTGGGTAATGTATGATCCAAATACTAAAAATATCATAAAATAACAGAAGTACACACCATGTATAGAATGCCAACGTGGAGCACAACTCCAATATAGATAAGTTACACAATAACTCCTTAAAGAATAGACGACCCCCACCTCACCCTCATAATGAGGGTTCATAATGAGGGTGTGAGTGGGGTGAGATATTAGAAAAAACTTATGAAGTTTTCCCCAACACCATAAGTTTTCCTTAATATCTCCCCCCACCCCATTATGAGTGTGGGGGCAAGGAGAGGTAGTAGGGAAAATGTATTATATAATATAAATTTTTCTTAATATCTCTCTTGAGGTTAGGGTTGGTAGGAGATATTAAGGGAAAAGTATATTACATGAACAAAATCAAGCATTTCTTGTAACCTGAATTCATTTAATTGAAAAGCTTAGGATAGACATAAAAGTAATTCTCTTTGGAGTAAATAATTGTATTTGCATATGTTATACTATCAAATACTTCTCAATTTTTCTACAGTAATTTCAACAAACGAATTTATACATCATTTTCCCTTCATTTCGTCAAACAGTTTTCCTGCATAGTCTGTAATGTTCACTTCCGCGTTCCACTATTTGGCTGTATTTTTCACTTCCACATTCCACTAATTGGCCCATCCAGGCTCAATGTTGAAAACTTGGCTCTGATACCACTTTGTAACGTACCCAACCACCCAATATCTCTTCCGTAAATGCACATTTTTCTCTTCCATAAATGCGCATATACGGAAGACAAAATGCACATATATGGAAGATAACTTCCTTATATGTGCATTTTGGCTTATGTATATGCACATTTACGGAAGACAAAATTTGCATATACGGAAGAGATATATGCACATTTTGGTTTCTTTAAATGGGCATTTTGGCTTCCATAAATGCGCATATACGGAAGAGAGCTTCCATATATGTGCATTTTGGCCTATGTATATGTGCATTTAAGGAAGTCAAAATGCGCATATATGGAAGCTCTACAAATATTTATTTTATGTTTTCACTAAAGTTTAATTTCAATTTTTTCTTTGAAATTTATTCAATGTGAAATTAATTTTATACCTAATCGTGTTTTTGTTTTCAAAAAACAAATCATAATACTCTTAATAATTAATTGGAGGTAGATGAAATATATGTTCCATAGTCCTCATAAAATAGATTTTGAAATTAAGTAAGTCACGGCTATCTGCAAATATTGCACAAAGTTTGAAATCTGAATATTTTAACTCTCTAGTGAGTTCATTGACATAATGCGAGCAACCAAAGTTATTAGGGTTTCGTTCTTGTTAGGGTAACGAAGTTGGTTAGTAAATCATGATAAATAGTGGGAAAAAATTTATTGTACAACTAAATTGGTTGGTAAATCATGAAAAATAGTTTAAGAGTCAGTTGGTAAATCATAATAAATAGACTGATTGCCAAGTCCAACATTATAATAAATAGACCGATTGCCAAGTCCAACATTCTAGTGATTAACAAAAATTAAAGTTTTATTACAAAATGGAGAGATGTGAATGTGGAACGTTTGCTTTTCATTCTATGACCACCTTTGGGCGTTCACCAACCACTAGTTTGGGGTTGTGCTAGTACTACTTACAATGATAATACTACATATAATGAGATGGTAAATAATAATAATACCAAGTGTTTAAGATATTTACATATGTATTGTTATTTTACTTGTCTTTCATAATTCTGCATTTACCTACTTGTAATGAGGTGGTAAATAATAGTAATACCATGTGTCCAAGATACTTACATATTTGTTGTCATGTTACATGTCTTTCATAATTTTGCATTTACCTACTTGCGAGTTCCTTCCAGTAATGATTCCTTTAGTATATGATTAAAACCCATTTCACTTTTGTCGCTCCATGACTTGCTTATTATTATGACGGTGGGCATAACTTCATGGGCTTTTTGTTTCTGAAATCAACCAATGCACATAGAAAGAAATAGAAATATTTTTGAAGCATGTAAGAGGTAATTATTGTATAAAATTGTAGTAGTTTAAATGTTCTATGTTTTTTGTTTTGATATTTTATGTTAATTTTTACAATGTGGAATTTGTAGATTTGAGTAATTAAGTTTTTATAATCAGAGTGTTTAGAATTTTTTTAGCATCCTGAATCCATTTATGCATTTAAAAATGCAATTTAAACATTTTCATCTCAGCTTGTTTAGAGAATTGAAACATGAACCAAACAAGTTATATTCCACTTGGTGGGGTTATTTCATTTTATTTACATATTATTCATTAATTTCTTTATTGTTATTTTAATGCATAAGCTCATGCAAGACAAGAGAAAAGTTAGTGTTACCATGATCTTTTCAACTTTTGGCAATTGAGTTTGCCATGTTTAATATGATTATAAAAAATTTATCTTTTTTCTTTTTTTATATAAAGTAAATTATAATCTTATGGCCCATCCATCTCACCAACATAGATATTTGGTGGAATAAATTTAAATAAGGTTTTTATAATTAAAAATAACTTGAGATTATTCATATTCAACTATAATTTAATGCTTAGTTCTAAAACATCAAAAGTAAAATGTGGGTTGGCAAGGCTAACTTCAAATTTTCCCAACAGAAAAAAATCATTTCTCAAGGAGCAGGGAATCAAAGGAAAAAACAAAAAAATGCCTAATAGTCTACAAAACTCAATTAAACCAATTTTGAAACATCCTATATAAGTGCAATGTTTTGAGACATTCTAAAGAAGTGCAATGAATGTGAGATGACATCCATTGGTCTTCAATCCATGAGTATAATGGATGGAGGAGAATAGAGAGCTATTGGCATTCATTAAATAGTAATGGAAATTGGTTTCTAAGTGAAATAATTAAAACCATAGTGTGAATTCACCATTAAGCTGGTGATTCAACTGTAACCAAAAATTTAAGTATGGAGAAGAGATTTCACTCTTACATTTTCTTTTACAAGCACACAAAAATATAAAACATTCAAGGATTGAATATTTTATTAAGAAGAAAATTGATTACAAAAGGGTGTGCTATATACAAATTTAGTGTATTGTTACTCACTAGTATGAAATTTGGATATGGCCATGGCTCAACAAAAGTATCTACTCATTGGGGTACAAACTCAAATTCTTCGTCTCCTCTGATCATCAAGCAAAGTGCTTCCTTAAGCTCTTATATTTGCTACTACACTTCTTCATTTCCTGCTCTCTATTCCGTTCAATCTTGTTCTTCATCACAACCTTCATTTTTAATGGGATAAGTTGTGAGGAAAACCATCACAATGGTTCATTTAAAACTTCAATAGAATTTTAAACATTTTCTCAACTTTGAGAAAAACAATTAAATGTTAATTACAAAGTTTTTATTTTTTTCCAAGGATCCAATTTGGATCACACTTTTATATTTGTATTCTTTTGATCCATTCTGTCTGTAAGCATATTTCAGTCATTTGTTATTAATGAAATGAAGTCTTATTTCCACTGCATCTCTGTGTTTATGTGTATTTATGTATTTCATTGTGTTCCTACATAAATCTGGATCAGTGGTATCAGAGTGGTTTGCTCATTCTCGATCCTTCTTTGCATGTCCCCAACAAGGTCGGGGTATAAGGAGTTGGGGCTCGATCTGGTTGAACCTTTGCAAGATCAACCTCACAAACCTTGATGACCACCCATGGGGGAAGAAAAGAAAGATGAGGGAGCAGGAGATCCTATCAAAATGTTGCTCGAGGAGGCCCTTGAGAAACAAAGGAACACGATGATGGACAACTTTGCCCAGATTCTTCAACAGATTCCTACTAGCAGTGCATCGACATCCAACAACCACTCTGGAGGTGCCACTCCTTTTAAGGTACAAGTAAACTTTGACATTCCCATATTTGAGGGACAAATAGATGCAAGTGTCATAGATAGATGGTTGAATCTGTTAGAAGGATATTTCTCAGTTCATGACATTTTTGACCAAGAAAAGATTATTTTCGCACTCCTCAAAGCCGCCCCCCATGTCAAGGACTGGTGGGAAACCTACTCGGAGCAAGAGGGCGAGGGAGAACCCTCTCTGTTCTCGGCCACACCCACTTGGAATTCTTTCCGAGACGCCATCAAGGAACAATATTATCCCGTGGGGAGCTATGAGGACAAATACATACAATGGACTATGCTGCGGCAACAAAAGGACCAAGATGTGCATGAGATGACGAATTTGTTTCATACCCTATGCACAAAGTTGGGTATCAAAGGTTTAGAGAAGCATTTGGTGTTAAAGTACTGCAGTTGTCTTCATAGATACATTCAGGAGGAAATGGAGTTCCTCGACATCTCTTCGCTTGGTGTGGCATACCAATATGCTGCCAAGATTGAGCAAAAGTTCAAACAGAAGAAGCGAGACTTTGGGTTTGCAAATTAGAAGTAAGGGAAAGGTACCCCCAAAATGCAGAACAAAGGACCAAGACAAGGCAGGGTAGCCCATGACAACCTACCAAATCCACACGCAAAGAACAACACCATGAAGCCAAAAAAGGACATGGGAAAGTGGTGTGAGCTCCATAATAGCTCCACTCACAACACAAGTGAGTGTTGGGCCAAGTAGTCACTGGTAGCTGAGTTGAAGGCTTCTGAATCAAATGCATGCTCCGACTCTGAATCAGAACTTGACAAGGGGAATGGCAGGGGGAAGCAGATTATCGATGCGGAGCCCAATGACACCATTGCCACCATAAAGATCTAGAAGGAGGAACCAGAAGATCCAGAGGAGGCAGAGCGTCTCTTCCATTCCAAGATGTGGGTAAAGGGTTCCCCATTGCAGTTCATTATCGACAGCGGGAGCGAGAAGAACCTCACCTCTACCGAGATGAGGTTNTCTCCTTCCCTACAACATCAAGCCCTTCACGGATGAGGTATTATGTGACATTTCTCCTCTTAATGTTTCTGATGTATTATTAGGCCAACCATACTTGTGGAACGACATGTTGTGTATGAGTCCAGGCCCCGTGCTGTTATTATCACTTTGGGCAATAAGCTGTACAGGATACCGGAGATAGCACCGCCTACCACCATCTCTTTGGTGACTGCAAAACAATGTAGTAAGTTCATTTCCAAAACCAGGAAATTTGTTTTCCCGATGATCCGCCCTCAGGGAAAGAGGAAGATTGTGGCCATGAACTCCAGACAGGGCCTCGCTGCACGAAAATAGCAGATGGATAAAGTCGTGGAGGAGTATGAGGACATCTTCACCTCCTCCACAGGGGTGCCTCTACACTGCCAGGTCAAGAACCCCATCGATATGACCCCAGGTGTGTCGCTGCCCAATGGACCCATCTACCAGCGCTCTGTCCTAGAGAATGACGAAATCAAGAGGCAAATTCAGGAGTTGTTGCAGAAAGGTCACATCCGACGGAGTTCATCGCCCTATGGGAGCCTGATCATGTTGGTGCAGAAGAAGGATGGGACTTGGAGACTCTGCATTGACTATCGGGCAATGAACAAGATCACTGTCTGGAATAGGTTCCCGATCCCACAAATTGATGACCTTCTATACCAACTCAAGGGGGTGAAATATTTCAGTAAGATCGACTTGAAGTCTGGGTATCACCAGGTACCAATCGAACCCTCTGATGTGTGGAAGACTGCATTCAAATCCAAGGAGGGCCTTTTCAAATGGTTGGTCATGCCTTTCGGGTTGACGAATGCCCCTACAACCTTCATGAGGCTAATGGACGACATCATGCGGCCATTCACCAACTCATTTGTAGTGGTGTACTTGGATGACATTATGATCTTCAACCAGACTTGGGAAGAGCACCTCCACCACATCTGACAGGTCCTCCAAACACCGCGAAAACACAAGTTGTGTGCCAATTTGGAGTAATGCACTTTTGGCATAACCCAGGTTCAGTATCTGGGATACATTATTGATGAGAGGGGGGTGCATGTGGATCCAACAAAGATCCAAGTCAGTCAAGATTGGCCATCCCCAACCACCCTAATAGAGCTCCGCAACTTTTTATGTCTTGCCAATTTCTACCACAGGTTTGTGTTGGGATTCTCTCATATCACTTGGCCCTTGAGTCAAGTCACTAAGGGAGGAGCTAAAGCAAAATTATTTTGGTCTGAATCTCAATAGAAGGCATTTGGGGAGTTGAAGCA
>JASDQU011313688.1:0-23413 GCA_032191745.1 Picea mariana
GATCAGGCACTGTTTGTAAGGTGGGCGCCCCAGTTGAAAGTCCTTGCCCACACATCGGTGGGATTATTCCTCACCCACTGCGGATGGAACTCTACCTTGGAGAGCATCAGCATGGGAGTTCCCGTGGTGGGATTTCCTTATTATGGCGATCAGTTTCTCAATTGCAGATTCGCCAAGGATGTGTGGAAGATCGGCCTGGATTTTGAAGGCGTGGACGTGAATGACCGCAAGGTGGTCACAAAGAAAGAGGTGGAGGATATTGTGAAGAGAATGATGACAACTCGCATAGGAGAGCAGTTGAGAGAAAATGCTCTGAAGCTCAAGGAGCGTGCAGTGAGGGCAATCCTCCCGGGAGGCTCTTCTTTTCTCAACCTAAACACTTTCGTTGAAGACATGCTAAGGAAAGCAGCGGCCCAATCTAATACCTGTGACTCCTGAGAAGAATCTGTCGGAGTTCTTGAAATGTGCTTGTTTGCTAAGTTTTATTTTCTTATTATATGACGTGTGTTGTGTGGGCTTGTTATAAATAGTGAATCATAAAGGAAGCTTTCCAATATCGATTCATAGTTAACTCTCCACTGATAATGGCTATGAGTTTTCCAATATCAACTCTCTACTGATAGTGATCAAGACATCTCATTGGGGAGAATTCAAAGATGTCTTAAGAATGATGTTAAGTAAAAAAATTTAAATAATTTTTAAGATTAAAATCCATCTTTCTCTTTTATGTGAATTTTGGAAGTGTTTTGGAAAATTCAATAATTTTTAGGATTAAAATTCCTCTGTCTCTTTTATGTGAATTTTGGAAGAGTTTTGGAAAATTCAGAGATGTCTAACTTTAATAAACGATGGTATTGTAAAATATATATATATATATATATATATTAATTAATTAAATGATGGTATTGTAAAAATATATATATTTCAATTTTTTTTTAATTAAATGTTTTTTTTATAAAAAAAAATTGTTTTATCTAAAAATAATTCTCATCTTTATTTTGTTTTACCTTCTCTTTTTATATACACAATCATATTCATGTTGACTTTCAAACTTCTTTTTTCCTTCTCTTTATATATTCATGTTGACTTTTCAAACTTATTATCCTTTTCTTTATATACCCAATCATATTCATATTTACTTTCAAACTTTATATTACATAATAATAATAATAATGTATATTATTATGTATATTTATTTTTAATGTATATTTTGTGATAATAATTTATTATATTTTATAATAATACTAATCTTATTATAAAATAATTATTATTTTTAAATATTTAATATATTTTAAAATAATAATAATTTATTATATAATATTATTGATTATATTATAAAATAATTATTATCTTTAAATTTTTAATGTATCAAAAATTTGTCTAAATAATTTATTTTATCTAAAATATAATTCTCATTTTTATTTTTCTTTTCTTTTTTATATACACAATCATATTCATATTTATTTTCAAACTTTACATTACAAAATAATAATGTATATTATATTCATATTTATTTTCAAACTTTACATTACAAAATAATAATGTATATTATTATGTATATTTATCTCTTTGTATACACAATCATATTCATGTTGACTTTCAAACTTTATAATAATAATGTATATTATTATGTATATTTATCTCTTTGTATACACAATCATATTCATGTTGACTTTCAAACTTTATAATAATAATGTATATTATTATGTATATTTATTTTAAATTTATGTTATGTAATAATACATTATTAGGATTATATAATATTCATTATTTTTTTTAAAATTATGTATTTTAAAATAACAATAATTTATTATATAATAGTATTGATCATATGATAAAATAATTATAATTTTGAAATTTTTAATGTATTTTAAAAATAATTATAATTATTATTGTGTAATAATCACTATCATAAGTTTATTAGATATAACTTGAGTGTTTGGGAGAAATGATTGTTACTCCTTACACAAGGTAAATAGAAAAAATTTTAAAAAATGATTTCACATAAAAAAAAATCAAAGATTTAAAACTCATAACTTCACATAAAAAAGTACCTTAAAAATATACTCCTTCACCTACTATTCTACACCTTAAAAACATTTGATATTTATATTTTAATTAAAAATAATATTTTTTCAATAAAATATAATCAAATATATTTATATTATTATTTTTTAATAACTTAATTTATTTAAATTAAATATAAATAAACATTTAAAATAGTTTAAAAAATAATTTTAATATGAAAAGACCACACGATGTTGTCGATTTGTAAATGATAAAAGGCTTCCGTACTTCATAATCTTGAAAGCCTTTCATTTGACTATCATTATCATTTTCCTTTTTTATTGTTCTATAAAATACACTATGTTACCAAGTGTTGGATTGTTCAACAAAATGAATCATGATCGCGATTTATTGATGGATTTGTCTCAAACGAAAACTCTTATGGTAATTGTTTTACATATATAGTAATTGCATTATAGGTGAAAGAAACTTAAATGCATTTAAAGATTATTGTACAATTCATTATTTTGATTATGGTTATTAATAAATATTTTATTAGTAATTTGTAAAAGTATTTATAATTATAATGAGTTGTTTTGGGGATGTAGGATAGTTGGTGATTGAGTGTATTTTTAAGGCACTTTGTTTTGTTATGTGGAGTTATTAATTTAAAATTTTTCATTAATTTTTTTTTTTTTTTTGACAAAGTGGATTACCTTGATATACCTAGAAAGAATACCTGATAATAATAATCACACTAAGCTATTTTGGAAAATAAAATATTATTTACTTTAATATTTTGTTTATAAAATAAAGAATATTTATGAGATAAAATCTTTTTTTTTTTCACATGAAAAAAACAGTTCTACTATTATTCTTATTAGAATCAAATGAAACTTCCAATTACATTAGACATTTCTTCCATGAATGGAATAGTCATTTTCTGCTTCTGCTGAAACCTAAGGTTACTTTATTTATCTATTGTACTTTATATTCCAATAGTATTTCTAGTTGATGTCACCTTATAGGATATGTAGTTTCTTGTCTCTAATTATAGTTCCATTGACATTCTCTTCAAAATATAGCCACCCTGGTTTATCCTTGAGAGCTTTCTTGGATAGGTTGTCCACAATTTTATTAAACTGCCTGTGAATGTGTATGAAGTTTAATGTTTCAAAACCTTGCTTTAGTGAGCTAATCTTATCCTTCCAATGGCTAAGATAGATTAGATCTAGATTGGCTTTGTCACTTATCCAATCAATGGTGACCTTTGAGTCCCCTGCCACCATTAAATTCTTGTAAGAGAAGTGTGTGGCAAGAAGTAGGAGTCCCCATAACCCCATCAACTCAACTTTCATATTGTTCCCTGTTCCTCCAGCAAAATGTGCTTGGATGTTGTGTCCAGGTGTGATTTTTAAGTAAATACCTATACCACACTTGTCTTTTGATGTTGCACCATCAAAGAAACCAATAGGGTTGTTATTGAAGTAGGTTGGGTTTAGTAGTACTGTTGTTTTATCTGCTTCCTCTTTATGTGGATGTTCTTGTGTGGAGGTAAAAAATTTCTTGTAAAGCTCGGGGACATTCAGGGACTGGTTTTCGAACATTATTTTGTTTCTATATTTCCAAATCTCCCACATAATCAGAAAGGGTAAGTGTTTTTAGTTTGGCAATTTAAGAAACCAAAATTTTAGGTTTTCTTCAATGGTGGCCCTCTTCCACTCACTGTCAATTCCCATAGAAGTGAGGATATTGCCCCAGATCAATTGGGTGGTATGGCAGTCTACAAAAAGATGTGTGACTGACTCTTTTTCCTTTAGACACAATGCGCAGGCTGATGGACCAATTCCACCATGCTTTTGAAAATTAATGCCAGAGAGTAAACGGTCTTCTAAGCAAAGCCACATGAAGCAAATAATTTTAACCACTACCTTCACCAACCAAATCGCTCTATGCCACCACTATCCATCAGTGATTTTATTTGTGTAAAGGATGCAATGATAGGCTGTGTTGGTCGTGACCTTGCCGGATGATCTATTCCAAGACCAAGTTAGTTTGTCACTTTCCCTGTTCAGTTAGATGCCGCTATTCTTGAGGTTTTGTGTGAAGTCGTCCCATTCTAAACTATGTTCAGAATTTAACCCCAATTGACTAGCGTCCAGCCATTGTTGTTGTGTTTCTGTTGAGTCGTAGACGCTGGCCTATACTAACATGAAAATGGATTGGTTGTTTAATTGAAGAATAAGCGAGTTGGATAGTTGATAGTTATCCTCGCATCCAATGTATGGGTCGCACCCAAGAATAACCCGCTGACATGTCCCAACTTTCCAAGCTAGACAGTGTTTGATGATCGGTAAGGATAGCATCAAGTTCTGCCAAATGATAGAGGAATTTTGAGTGAAGTGGATGTCCCTGTGCAGCCAAGAAGTGATGTCTATACCTTTAAGGTATTTCCTTGTGAGGACCATGTTCCATAGATTATTTCCAAAGAGACCTCTCCAATAGGTTTTTGCTGCTAGGGAGAGAGCAAACCATTTCATATGTTTAATGCCCCATCCACCAAATCTTTAGGTTTAGCTAGACTTTGTCATTTTGCAAGGTGAAAACCAGTGGCTTTTTTGCCCCCTTTCCAGATAAATCTACTTATCAAAATCTAAATGTGTTGGAGAATGGACATCGGAACTTTTGCCAAGCTAAGCCAATAGACTGGTATACTTTGTAAGACTGATGTTTCCAAGGTGAGTCTACCTCCCAAGGACAACCATCTATATGGAATAATGAAAAGTAAATAAAAAGCTTTATGGAATAATGAAAAGTAAATAATAATTTATATAAACTTTTAACAAAAAAATTATAATTTCTCATCTTTTTATTAGTTGGCCTATATATATGGGGAATTGTGACAAATATAATTTAATAATAAAAAAGTGACACGTTTACTTTGTGAGTTAGAGGATTTTATTATTTTTTTCATTCGTATTTTCGTGGATTTTTTTTAGAGTGAAGAGAATGTTAAGGGTGGAATGGTGATTTTCATGATTCGAAAGTAACTTTAATAATTTATTATATTTAAGGTCTAGGTGATCTAAAATATAATTTGGCGGAAGCATGTGTTTTATCGTAAAGCAATGATTGCCAAATTCATCCACGAAGGATTAAAATTAAAAAACATTATTTCTAAAATTAATTAGTTAGAGTTTCATTTTTCCATATTAAGAGGGACTTGAATAAGGAGACATATTAATGGGTCAAACAAGTGGTTGAGATTAGCCCTAGCATCTTTCGTAAAAAAATGGGGTTCAAGATTTATGGTTATCTCTTAAATTTTTGCTTAAGTGGGTATAAATGCATATTAAATTTCATATGAATTAGTAATTGATTAGAAGTTGTCAAAGCTTTGGGAAAGCTTTGGGATGGATGATCAGAGGACACAAGCCACCTTCCTTTTTATATGAAAACACCCTTGGTTCATGGAAATTGAAGTTTATCTTTGCTTTGGTACATTCTATGTGGGATAATGGCGGGGCCGAGGATTATGTGGGATAATGGCAGGGCCGAGGATTGAACACTAGTGTATTTCAGGCCGATTCAACCATGCACTTAGTAATCTAGTAAGTATTTTGGTTAGCTTTAGTCAGTTTATTGTTATATGTTTTCTCTAGATTGATCTCTTCCTTTTAGTAGCCTCATGTGTGAGCAAGAAGCCAAGTGTTTTAAGCCTCCTATGTCATGTCTCCTTGGCTTGTTTCGACCTTAACATACTGCTCAATCTCTCTTTCCCTGAGTCGAAATATTTTGGAGAGTTTGAGGTATTTGGGTGGTCGAATTTGTGGGAAGAACCAACATTTCAATTTAGGGAACCTTCATAGAAATCAGTTGTTAATTTGTGATTTTTTTCCTTTCGGGACACGACAATCCCTATCTACAATACCCTATCCAAAAACTAGGTTGGTCATAATTCTGACCCCCTTCTTATTCGTGTTGAAGTTGTTTAGAAGCTTATTGTTTTAGTGTGGTTGTGGATAAAAATTGGAGTCTCTTGAGATTGTGTTCCATTGTAAAAGGAAGGATGGTGTTCTAAATTCAGGTATAATGTCATGATTCTCTCTCGTCCTCAAGCTTCTCAAGAAGAGAATTTATATGCCACTAGAATTATAATCTTAGATTTTAGGAAGTCTATTAATGTTGATGATTTTCTCCATCGGTATCCTTTCTAGTTTCATTGTATTGGTTTATTCAATATCTATATTGGATATATGTTTAGGAGCTATGTAGAGTCATTTGTCAACATGAGGATCTCATTCAAGCTAATTGCAATGCTTTATTTTTAGTGTCCTTCAAAATTACATAGTTAGAGTAAGCTTACATCACTCAAAATGCTAATGCCATGAGCATTCTGGTGCATCAGAAGCAGATTCTCTTGAAGTAGAGTGCAATAAGTTGTGAAATCTTACGTAGAACTAGTGCATGGAGTCTATATCAATGGAATCCAACTACAAGGAAATAGAGAATTCATTCTAGAGTGTGCTAAAGGAGGAAGAGATGGTCCATGAACCCTATGTAAATTGAAAAATAAGGCTCCCCTCAATGTGATGAGGGGAAAGAAGACGAAGATAGTGCTCTTGTTTACCATTAATGTTATGTATTTCTAGGTTGAATATATTTTAGGAGTCTATATGAAACAATCCACATGGAGACCAACATGGAACATATATTTTGCATTCTCCCATCACAACTCTTTTGAATTAATACAAATTATGTTATAGATAAATAAAAATAAAAAATGAAGAAAATTATATACATATGTTTTTTATTTTAATATTTTTGAAACATTTTGAAATTAATAAAGAATTCATTCAAGAGTGTGCTAAAAGAGGAAGAGATGGTCCACTAGTTGAAAGACCCTATATAAATTGAAAAACAAAGCTCCTTACCATTAATGTTATGTATTTTTAAGTTGAATATATTTTAAGAGACTATATGAAACAAGTTACATGTAGACTAACATGGAAAATCTATTTTGCATTCTCCCATCATAATCCTTTTGAATTAATACAAATTATGTTATAGTTAAAATAAAAATAAAAAGTGAAGAAAATTTTATATATGTTTTTTATTTTAATTTTTTTTGAAACATTTTGAAATTAATAAATTTTAGTATTAATAATAATAATAATAATCTATTTTTAAGGTCACGGCTAAGCCATATTAAATTAGTAAAGTTTACAGAAGTATATACATCCTATTCTTTTTGGATTTGAACTTATAACTTTTTAGGAGGAAACACATGTTCTTAATCATTAAACCCACTTAAACAGATCTTTCTTAATCTTAAATTTACTAAATATTTAAATAATATTTGTAAAACATTTTGAAATTAATAAATTTTAATATTAATTTATATTTAAGTAGATCTTTCTTATTTTAAATTAAAATTTATCAAATATAAGAAGATATTTTTTCTTATATTTTTATAAAGGGTAAATTTTGAAATAATTATAAGATGTATTGAGGTTGGTTGTATTTACCTTTTAAATAAAACTCGTCACTCACCATTTGTATAAATTTGGATATATAAAACTAATACAAACACACATTAAATATGTTTGGTGTTTGGTATACATTGTGGGCATATAATAACATTTTATATATAGTTAATTAAATAAAAAAAGGTTATTAGTCCTTGTTCTTTTAGTTGAGGGATTATTAGTAATTGATTTTTCTATCTTTGCATGAAGATAGATGAAAAAAGAGAATTTGATCTAAAGTTTTTATGAATTTATACGATTTTTTTCTGAAAAATTTTGATTTTATCCTATGTTTTGATATTTGAGGTCTTATTTGGCCTCTTCCCGAGGAAGAAGCCCATATATTCGACCAAAAATTTAGTTCAAGGCCACCAAAACCTTAGTTTAAAGTATATGTTGGCTAGTAATTTTGTTTTTATCGAGTAATGCTAGATATCAATCTAGCATTACTTCATAGCATTAAATGTTTTCTTGGTTTTTCCATTCTCCATATGGTTTCAATAATTTTTTATTTTTATGATATGGATGTCGTATAGAGCAGCAAGCTCACTGCCAACTCCCTGTCGTGTCCAACAGCATCTTGTTGTCAACTCCCTAAACTCGAGGTTGTTGATCTTCCACCTAATCGGCCATGCCAACCCTGCTTTCAAATAAACTGCGGTGATATACTCTTAAAGCATACGTAACTTACCTTATATACCTCCTTACAGGCCTGTTGATGGCACCAATGAGTTGGAAAACAGGTCAGATTGTTGGCTGTAGCTCCAGGTCCATTGCTGCTCCAAGTCGCTTATAATACCTTGAGCTAAGGTTTTTGGCTCTGGCTCCAATTCCATAGAATATTTTTATTTTATACACACAACCAAAATGAATTGAAAATGCGTATAAGTTTTAGTTGGTTTTTAAAAGAAAGTTGCAAGTTGCATCCCTCCAACATAAATTCAATGAAAATAAGCTTACTTGATGTGCATTGCAAGGCCTGAAAATAAGATTTTTCTATTCCGCGGGGTAGGAGAGGCGTGGAGCTCGTCTGTCGTAAGGAATGCGCCATAGCTCATATCGTCGGAACGATTCCTGGCAAATTGTACTGTCTGTTCTCGCAAGAGACTTCACAAAGTTGCAAGTTGCATCCCTCCAACATAAATTCAATGAAAATAATCTTACTTACTGTGCATTGCAAGTGCATTTCAAGCACTGAAAATAAGTGTTTTATGTTCCGTATTTTTCTGTCCCGCAGGGAAGGAGGGCCGTGGAGCTCGTCTGCCATAAGGAAAGCACCATATCTATTCCTGGCAAACTGTACCGCCTGGAAAGCGCCATATCTATTCCTAGAAAATTGTATCGCCTGAGCTTTGTGGTGGGAGATGCCCAGAACACCTATAAGGGGAATATGATTTTGGAGGCCTTTGTTGGAAAGGAGATCATCAAGTTTCCTTCTGAATGAAACCTCACAAGCCATCGATTGATCGATCCATCCCCAAACGTTGGTTCCTCTCACACTGGGCAAGACATATCCCCCTGTCTGCTGGAAATCCCCTCCCCTAAGTTTCTTCCTTCATGCTTCTAATGTAAAAGCACATCTTTCACAGTTCGTTTGTTCGTCCCACTAGGCACGACACCCCAAGAGGGCACTTTTTCTGAGATACTCTGCGTCCAGGGTAGCATTGACTGCAGGCTTTTGTTTGCCAATATGGAGTATAGAGTGGTGTTTGTCCTCAAATTTGGACAACTCCCCTTCGGATGGAGTACATCTCCAATTAGGTTTTTTGTTACAACATCATACGTCCAACTGTTTGAAAGGACCCGGTTCTTAGTGGAAATTTCACAACCAATGGTATTTAGATACGAGCATGGTGATCATTACAATGATCATGGATGGATGCAACTAGTTGTAGGAAAATTCACAGTGAGAGAAGATGGATATTATGATGATTCTCCTGCTCACATCGAATTTTCTATGGAGGAAGTGGATGTCAGGAATTGGAAAGGTGAGATTCTTATGGACAGAGTGAGGATTGAAGCCAAAACTACTTCAATGGATTTCCATGGATTCTCTCTTTGGAAATGGTCGGCCGAATAAAAATGATCTTCCAAATGGTTTCCAACTTTCTGCACAGAAATATTTCAAAATGCTTTTGCATATTTAATAAAACCTTATCATTCAAAAGAACTACAATGATGCAACCGTATTTAATAAAAACTTATCATTCAAAAGAACTACAATGATGCAACTGTGTTAATGAATTTACAATTTGTTTCATTGATTCGTTTCTGAGAGAGTGGCGCTTACAATTTTTTTCTCCCATCTCCAACGTCTTTTGACAGAAGAAAAACAAACCCCAAGTATTAGAGACGAGAGACATATCAGGAGGAATAATCACATCTAAAATGAAGGAAGGAAGGAATTGAATGGTTACTTTAACATAAATTCAACATATATTGTCGTGAGGAAGAAAATCGTTGAGTATATCCTTGAGAAACGATCTAAGCACCATTGGTCGGGTACTCCTCCTCAGTGCTACACTCACAAGTGACTTCGCAGGCACAGGCGGTGTTATAGGGAACAAAGCTCTGTACCAAAACCCCAGCTATAAAGAGCAGTGCTAATCTCTCACTTGCTCCAACCTTGCTAGCTCAAACAGGTGGAAAGTAATTTCACACATGTCCTTTCTGTGCATGGAGGACGACGTGAGGAAATGAATTAGATTAACACGTGTAATTTGTGCATGGAGCATCGCGCCTGAAAGTCATTTATGAGCTTAGAATAAATACATGATTTCCTACTTCGTCTCGTCGCTAGGTGGAGGAAGCAGTTTCGAACAATGTGACGTAGGGTGAGTTTCAAAAGTGTGTTTGATGAGACCAAAGCTCATGCATCCATGAAGAAGTTTCAAGATAATTTACTAAAGGTGGAGAGGCAGTTTAAGTAAGAAATAATTGTCACCATATCTAGAAATTCCAAGATCAAGGACTTGTTAGAACTCTCTCTATTGCAGGATTGTGGGGAAATGTTGGTAGCATAGGATCTGTAGCGGTGGGGCCTAAATTACGGGAGCATCATCGGGAAAGGTAGGGGTAATAAAGGTATCTGAGTCAACAGTTCTATCTTTTGATCTTGTTGTATTATCAGTCGACCCACTGGAACCGTAGGTCAAAGCCCGATAAAAGGGAAAGGAATTGCGGGAACTTACTCACTCACTCATTTGGTTCTCCTTACTTCGCACCTACCCGATATATCTGGAACAAAAGTTTATTGACTTAGCCTCCAAGCCCATTGAATTTGTTTTAAAATCAACTTTACCAATCACCACTGCCATGTCGCTCAAAGTCGGATGATAAAACTCTACAGACAGTTTGTTCAACCCACCACTTCTAGTTGCACAAGGTTGAGCCTACATGAAGACTACTCAGTTGGACCTACAACAACCACCAGTCGTGGGACCTATTGGATTGACTACAACCAGATTCCACATTGAGAACGAACGAGCTTGGAAACCATCACTTGCAGGGGTACTACTTATTACAAAGAGTTTATTAATTGAATGAAAGAAAATTTATCAAACTTTACCCATGAAAATCCAAGAATCAAAATATAACAGAAAAGTCCCTTGGAAATTTGGAGTGTACGTGTTGTAGTCTTGTGGAATTCAAAATTCAACAAAAGTTTGTTGTAAGGTGCGATAGCAAATTGTCTATACACAATAGACCCAGATGAATCAAAACCTTATCGACAAGGACTTGTTGCTCTACAACCTCCCTTGTTTTTATTATACCTGCAGGGATATAGTATATAGCAATCCATTTTCCCACAGCTACTTATTAGTGCTATAAATTTTTGAGATTTTGCAAAGTGTACCTTTATGTTATGAATTTTATATTTTTAAAAAATATTTAAATTATTTTCTATGTTTTTATTGGTGGATAACTTGAACCTGTTATTGGAGAGGTGACGACTGGATTTGAATAAACTATTTATATCATTAACTATAATGTCAATATAATGGCAGTAGTGTCAGTTTTATGTCCGCCAATTTCGTCTCATCACACGTACATTAAGATCAATATCGTGATCAAGTCATCAACTCCATACTAGTAGGTTGGCGCTAGTGCTAGTGTTGCTACTAGTGGGCGTCAGTGTTAATACTCAAAACTGTGGCTACGCCAACGGTCTGTGTTGCAGCCAGTATGATACTATGAGATGACCTCTGATTACTGCTGTGATGGCTGCCAGAGCGAACCCTGTTCCATTTCAGGCAGCGGATCTCCTAGTGGCGGAGGTGGAAACATGGGGACCATAATTTCCCAGAGTTTCTTCGATGGCCTTGCGGGCGAAGCTGCGAGCTCCTGCGAGGGCAAGGGATTCTGCACTTAGTACACTTTCATCACAGTTGCCAATGCGTATTCTGGATTTGGAACCACTGAATCCGATGAAGTCGAGAAGAGAGAGCTCGTTGCCTTCTTCGCTAATGTAATGCACGAAACGAGAGGTATATATTCGATCTTCTCTATCTACTCAGCCATAATCATCTCTGCCTCATGTACTTTTCCGATGATTAGTGCTAATATATCAATTAATTAATTTCTCTGTCATCACAGGGTTGTGCTCCATCAACGAGATTAATCCTCCATAGATCTATTATAATTTGAGTTACATCGCTTAGCCTTGTACATACGGTAAGAGATACCATGGGCACGGGCCTCTCCAGTTCAGATTGTTACGGGAAAATAACATTCTCCCCTCTCTTTTGCTTAATCTTACCACATTTTGAAGGTTTCCCATACTATATTTGGTCAGATGATCATCAGCGTAATCCTTAAATTAATTATATACTTAAGGCCATAGTTGTTGAATTTTACTTGGATATTAAAAATCTTATAATAATATCAATGGAAAGATGAGATGGAAAATTGAGCTCAAATCAGAGCTAAAGTGTTATGTTCTTATCTTCATATGCATTTCGGGAGAAATTTGAAGTTTGAAGCCTTTTTTAGTGTAATCTTGGTTTAAAATAAAAATAAATAAGGAAATTCATTTTTTTATAAAAAATAGTTTTAACTAGTAGTTTTGTACAACCACAAATTCATGTCTCACATGAAAAAATGATTAAGTGTGGGCACTTAAGATGAGAAGGTAACTTTGTCATGATGTTTGGGAGATTATAGCTTATGTGTATGTCTATCAAGCAAGCCTTGAAAAAGAATCAACGTAAAGATAATAGGAAAAAAGATGCAAAAGCACTCTATTTCATTCAAAATGGCTTCGATGAGAGTATATTTTCTAAGATATCTACAGCCAAATTCTCAAAGATAGTTTGGGACATCTTAGAGACCAATTATCAAGGTATTACTAAGGTCAAGACACTCAAGCTATAGACCTTAAGAACGAATTTTGAAAATTTTAAGATGAAAGACTCAGAGTTAGTAGATCAGTATATGGCTCAAGTCATGAACATAGTAAATCAATTAAGGATGAATGGTGAAGGACTTTCAAATCAGAAAGTGGTAGAGAAAGTTCTTAGAAAATTTCCCAAGAAATCTGATGTTGTAGTTGTAGCCAATGAAGAGTCTAAGGATTTGTCACAACTATCAATAGAGGAGTTATTGGGATCTTTGTTATCCCATGAATCTAGAATGAATAGATTGACAAATCTTTGGAAAATGATTTCAAGTCCTAGGTTTGTATCTTAAGAGGAAGAGGTAGGGGTAGGAACAACAAAAGTAGTGGTCAAAGAGATGGGAAGGAAGATTCAAATCAAGAAAGGATATCATATCAAAATCCTCATAGCTCAAGGGGGAACAACAACTTAAGCTCAAAACAAAATCATGGGTACGACAAATCCATGGTCAAGTGTTACTATTGCAATAAGCTAGGCCATTATGCACATGTGTAGTAAGAAGAAGGATAACCTTAGCAAACATAGTGCAAATTATTCTAACACCTCTAAAAATTTATGAAGATTCTTGATTTCTCACTTGTAATGTTGCTCAAGAGATTTCTAGGAATATTTGGCTCATAGACAATGGATGTAGCAATCGTATGATAGACAATAGAAATCTTATTTCAAATCTAGATGATTTAGTAAGAACTAAAGTTAACTTGGGGGAAGATATTGTTGTAAGAGTTATGGGAAAAGGAATTGTCAATATAATGACCAAACAAGGCCAAAACAAGAATATAGCAGATGTGTATTATGCCCCAGGATTGAAACACAATCTCATTAGTGTTGGACAAATTACCCAGAAAGGGTATAATATAATTTTCAAGGGATATGATTGCATCATATATGACAAACCTCCTAGTAAGAGGTTAATTGCTAGGGTCAAAATGACAAAGAATAAAAGGTACCCTCTTGTCATGAATTATGATAGTGAGGATGCCTCATATACCCAAAAGGAAACATGTTTGGATGACTCTTGGTTGTGGCATTTTAGATTTGGTCATATACATTTTGGTGGCCTAAATTTATTGCAGTAGAAAAGGATGGTTGAAGGTTTTCATCCCATTCAGGAGCTAGATAGTACATGTGAAAGTTGTATTTTGGAAAAACAACACAAGGATAGTTTTCCTAAGGGAGTGTCTTATAGGGAAAAGACACCATTAGAGTTGGTTCATACAAATATGTGTGGTCGAGCATAGATCAAGTCACTAGGAGGAAGTTACTACTTCCTAACTTTCATAGGTGATTACAACAGAAAGACTTGGATATATTTTCTTGCAAAGAAATATGAAACCTTTGACAATTTCAGAGAGTTCAAGGCAGTGGTAGAGTAGCAAAGTGGCCATCAAATTAAATTATTGAGATCAGATATAGGAGATGAATATGATTCCAAAGAATTTCATGATTTACGCAAACAACATGGCATCAAAAGACGATTTACAGTAAGGTATACACCATAAAAAAATGGTGTAGTCGAGAGGGAAAAAAGAACTATCATGAATATGGCCAAAAGTATGTTGAAAGCAAAACACTTGTCAAATGAGTTTTGGGGAGAAACAATAGTTTGTTCAATTTATGTTTTGAATAGATCTCCCACTAAAAATGTAAGAAACAAAGTTCCAAAAGAGGCATGGACATGTATGAGCTATAGTGTAGCCCATTTTAGAGTGTTTGGTTGTGTGGAATATTTTCATCTCCCCGAAGAATTAAGAAGGAAGCTAGATGACATAGTGAAAAATGAATATTTTTGGGTACAGTGATCAATCCAAGGCATACAAAGTATATAATCCGGTGACAAAGAAGGTTATAATCAACAGATATTCTTAATTCAAAGAAGATAAAGCATGGGATGGAAGCATAAGCAGGACTGTATCTGTTGGAGTGACAATACCTCGGGAAGGTGGTGAAGTAGAGGATCAAACTGCACAAGGAGGACACCAAGGTTCACAAAACCAATCATCGATCAGAGGCACTCCAACAACGAATCCAAGAAATTATGTTCAAGGTGAGACATTTATCCCTACAAGTCAATCTATTCCTAATTATCAATCAAGTTGTGAATCTAATCCAACAATTGATTCCTTAATGTCTAGAAAGACTAGAAATTTTAGAGAAATTTATGAAGATCTAGATGCACATTCAAACTTTGCATTGTTTACATGCCAACAAATTTGTTTTGAAAAAACTATCAAAGAAGAAAAATTGGTACAATCCATGGATGAAGAAAGAGATTCTATAGAAAGGAATGATACATGGGATCTAGTAGACTTGCCTAAAAACAAAGATTGTATTGATGTGAAATGGGTCTATAAAATCAAAGTTAATGAAAAGGGTGAAATTGAAAAGTATGAGGCTCTATTGGTAGCAAAAGGTTTTGTCCAACAACCTGGAGTCGATTATTCTAAGAGATTTGCACCAATTGCAAGGTTATATATAGTGAGAGACGTCCTAGCAATAGCATCCCAAAACATGTGTAAAGTATATCAAATGGATGTAAATTATGCATTCTTAAATGGAATTCTGGAAGAATAAGTTTATGTTCAGTAGCCACTAGGGTATGAGATAAAAGGATAAGAATACAAGGTATATAGGTTGAAGAAGTATCTTTATGGACTCAAGCAAGCTCCGAGAGATTGGTATAGAAGGATAGACTCTTATCTGATCAGTCATGGATTTAGCAAAAGCAACAGTGAGCCCACTCTATATACTAAGGTAAATAAACAAGGGGAAATTCTCATTGTTTGCTTATATGTTGATGACATGATTTTCACTAGGAATCTATCAGTATATGAGTTTAAAGTAATAATGAAACAAGAATTTAAGATGACATATTTGGGCTTGATGAAGTACTTCCTTGGCATAGAGGTAAATCAATTAAAATTTGGAATTTGCATAAGTAAAAAAAAAAATATGCATTGGATGTACTCAAAAGGTTTAGAATGATCAATTGCAAGACAAAAACCCACACCAATAGCAACATGAACAAAACTCAACAAAGAAGATAAAGGTTCAAATGTAAATCCCACATTGTTCAAGAGATTAGTTGGCAGTCTCATGTATCTCACTGCCACTAGATCGGACATTATGTTTGCAGTTAGCTTGATTTCCAGGTTTATGGAGACACCTAAAGAAATGCACTGGAAAGTTGGAAAAATGATCTTAAGATACATTGCAAGAACAACAATTTATAGTATTTTATACACAAGAACTGAAAAATAATTGTTTGATTGGATACACTGGCGGTGATTTTGTAGGAAGTCTAGATGACAGAAAGAGCACTTCAGGGTATATATTTCATCTTGGTTCAGGTGAAATTTCATGGGCATCCAAGAAACAAACCATTGTGATGATTTCATTAGCAGAAGGTGAATACGTAGTAGCAACAACAACAACTTTTCAAGTAATTTGGTTACGAAGAGTATTGAATGAACTTCAACAAGGACAGCAAGAACCAACTCCATTTTACTGCGAAAACAATTCAACCATATCCATGTCAAAGAATCATGTGTTTCACCAAAAAAACAAGCATATTGATACTAGACAGAGAGTTTGTAAACAACAGTGAAATATATTTGGAATTTTGTAAGTCAAAAGTGTTGAATTTTTACTTATATAGCTAGTAGTTATGATTATTCCTTATTATTATAATGATTTAGCACATTAGTTTCATAAATAATATCACTGAAAGAGAGGAAATCACAGAAACAATAGAGACACACATATTGTCTTGAAAACCTTCATGGGGAAGAAAACCCAGCAACACTTCCTCAGTATAGATAGACCAAAGACCAAACAGAAGATCCTCCTCTACTCCTTCACTAGGAAGAGTAGCACACCACTTGACTAAGAAATACCAAGAGATAGACCAGAAACCCTCCTTGACGTCACCCCCAGTTGCAACAAATTCTCCTCCAAGACTTGTGCACAATAGAGCTAGGTGTGTATATGTCCAAATGAGGCACTGGCCTCTCTTATAAATAGTGGTCTAGCCAACCTATAATTAGGTCTGGTCTGACCTGTCACTTTACCCTCTTAATTTATAATTAACTTTCAAGGCACAATAGGGTCGACTTTTACTAAGGCACAATAGGGCCTAATTAAATATAATATAATAATATTATTCAACTCTCTCTCGGGTAGAATATTCTTCGAAGTTACAATATTTCTACACTCCCCCTTAACAAGAAGGGTATTATATTGAAAACATTAATAAAAACTGACTGGACTCAATACATCATCAAGAGGAAGGGATATCATCATTGACATCGGGAACACTGTCGGTTATATCTATAGGTCATCAGAAGTTTTTCTCATCATCAACATCAGTAGAAACGAAACATCATCATCATCTGCAGCACAGAGCTGGAGTAACATCATCATCATCAACAACATGAAGCTGGAACATCAACATCAACATCACGAAGCTGGAATAACATCATCATCAACAACAACATGAAGCTGGAACATCAACATCATCAACAACATGAAGCTAGAATAACATCATCATCAACAACAACATGAAACTGAAACATCAACATCTATATGTGGCAACAAAATGAGGCAGGTGCATCAACAACAACATTTGTGGTACTCTGGCAGACCATCCATACCGGAACTTTGAGATCTTCCTAGGAATCATAAGATTCCCTAGGATATAAAATCCTAACAAGCTACCACATGGTACTCTGATAGACCGTCCTTACCGGACCTTCAGGATTTTCCCAGGAATCATAAGATTCCCTAGGATATAAAATCCTAATTAAGCTACCACTACTGACCATAAATGGAATATACATGCACATGTACTTTGACATATTGTCCTTATAGGACCTTCGATATCTTTCCAGGGATGGTCAGCCCCCTAGGATATAAAATCCTAACTAAGCTATCCATTGTTGGTCAGCATACCATGGTATCATTAGCATCACGCCCCCTTTCGAGGGAGGTCCTTTCGAAATACACCAAGCTTGTCTCAGAAGTACTCAAACTTCACTCGAGACAAAGGCTTAGTAAACACATCTTCTACATGCTCATATGTGCCACATACTGGAGCTTCACAACTCCCTTTTGTACCATATCATGAATGTATTGTTATCAGATCTCAATGTGCTTCATCTTATCACGGAACACTGGTTACTCTATCATCTTTATGCAACTTTGGTTATCACAACAGATGACAGTAGCATCCATCCCTAGGTCAAATAGACATGTCCACAACTTTTGTAGCCATATGGCTTCACCATCGGCAGAGTATGTTGCAATGTACTCCTCTTATGTCATACTAAGATCAATACTCGATTGCGTCCTGCTTTGCCACGAAGTCATGGATGACCCCAAACTAAAACAATATGTTGAAGTGATTTTTCTATTTGAAGCGCTTTCAGCCCAATCTGAATCAATATATCCAAACTATCTAAAGTCATAATCTCCAGTATAACAGGAACCATAATCCAATGTATACTTAAGGTATCTCATCACATGATTTGCAGATACAAGGTGAACATGTTTGGGCTCCACTAGATACTGACTCAAGGTGTTCACAACAAAGCATATATCTAGCTTGGTATTCGTCAGATACATCAACGAACCAATAATATGTGTATATAGAGTAGCATCAACTAACTCTGACGAAGTATTAACCAGGAGCTTCAAATTCATCTCCATGGGTCTGGCCATGGCTTTACATTCCAAAATGTCCAATTTCTTCAGTATTTCAACTACATACTTCCCTTGGTTAAGGGATATCTTCTCTGGGCTCTGCCAAATAATGCATCAGGCCTAGGTCTTTCATCTCAAATTCTATAGCGAGCTTAATTTTTCAATCTGTGATGATATTTTCTTCTCCTTTCAATAATAAGTCATCCACATATAGTAGCAATACAACTAGATCATCATTCATAACCTTGAATTATATATTAGAAACAACTTTACTCTTAGTAATCCCAATTTCATCAGAAAACTATCAATCCTGCCATACCAAGCTCTTGTAGCTTGCTTCAACTTGCAAACATGAGTCTTCATGTCCTATACTTTGAAACTAAATTTTCCCATCACATTGTATGAATCGGGTACACATGTTTATCTCCAACTTAATCTTTGCAGTCATGTGCTAGCTCTATGTGCTTTCTGCAAAGCACTATATGTCTCACTTCCTGAGAGTATTTCCTATGCTCTCTCTGCAACTGTTCCTCTTGGAATGGGACTCTACACCTGCAACTACTCTGAAGTTGAGAATGACTTCTCTATTCTCACTGTGGTTGTTGAACTCTCAGAGTAATTCTTGTACTCTATCATGTCAACAACTTCATCTGAAACTCAGAGTGGCTCAGAAATGACACCGAGGGTAGCTTATCCTCTTTCTTTTGAGGTAACTCAATATTCTGTTGTAGTCATGTCTCCATGGACCAACTCATATACTGCACCAACTAGAACTGGAGATAACTCAATCTCAAATGCAGGGATTTTCATACTTGATCCCTCTGAATTTCATATTTTGTCATCTTCTTTTAATGAATAATGTTTGTTTTATATATACTTCTTCTAATTAATGGAGCAAGTGTTTCATAATAGTATTCTCCCTCTTGCTAGGAGAATCCTCTGGACACAAATCAGGCTTTGTACATCTCTATGAATGGTCCTGAGGAGACTACTCCTCCTTACTGGATCGTGAGGGATGACTCCCTCTGAACTCTAGCTCATTCTAATCTAGTACTCAGTGGGGCTTCCTACCTCACCACTGGTGGAGCCATCTTCTCCTCATGATATGGCTCATCAATGTTACATGGATTTTCATCCTACAAAGTGTCACGGGACCATATTGGTCTCTTCCTGGTTACTGCAATGATTCTGGGTAGGCCTTTCTAGCTCTTCTAACTCTTCCTGATGAACTGAAGAGTGATCAACTACACTAGAGGGATTTTTTCTATCATATTTGGAGCCTTCTTCCCCTCGTGATATGTCTCCATGTCTCATCTAATATGTTTCGGCCTACAACCATCACCATATCTCCCTCAAGGTTATCTCCTGTGACCTGCCTAGAGCAAGAACAATAAGGGAGAAACAATAGACAAGAATAATACTCTTTATAATAATAATACAAAAAATAGTGAGAACAATCGTCACAGTATATCCTTCAAAGATATCACTTGTGACCTTCCTATAACAAGGGTAAAAAGTAAGAAATACAATGATAAGGAATGAGAGAAACACTCTTATAGTGTTGTGATCAATCATTCCTCCATGGTAACCTGGAACCAAAACAAGAAGTTTCTCCTAGAGGATATGTTAGTTATATCTGGTAGATGATTACAATAAGCATTTATCTGAATAAATATCACATGCTACCAAGTATAAAAAATTTCAAAGATTGTTATCACAACTATAGTGTTTACCTGTAATGAGGCAGTTATAAAACTTGAAATGTGCAAATTTAATCTTATCAACTTGATTAATCAAACCCGAAACCTGGAGTCTTGTCCTCAAGAATGAGTGTTGTTTCTTTTCTTTCAAGTCTCTTTCACTCAAGATGACAAGTACTTTCTTCAACCTGTCTTTTGTACTAATACAATATGCTATCTTGACAGAAATATGAGTTAGGGAATAAACTCTATAATCTGATCTTTAATCAATCTAATACTTTGAATTTAATCTTGACCAATGGTTAGTATGATAACTTCAACATATCAAAATGCAACCTAGATATTCATAAGATTACAATAATCCCATAACAAGTAGAGGCATATCAAAGTAATCAAACTTGGGGTGAATAGTTCCTCTGAATGTGTTGGATCTGAGATCCCTCTAGATCTATGATTGTTGTTTAGACAAAATATCATTTCTCCTACAAATACCCTTTAAAATAATGATACAGTTTAAATATATGTAAGTACATACCTCTTGTTACACACCAAAAATACTCACTTTGATAGTGTCGCAAGTTGCTCACAAGTGTTGCAGGTGTCAAAGAAAGCATACTGTCATGATGCCTATGTCGTGCCTATAACGACATGAGAAGGACACTTGAAGCATCTCATACACTTGATTTGGAGGAGGGAAAATGGTTAACTGAAGTCAAGGAAATCTTATCACCTGAAAGGAGCCCTTAAAACAGGGTTTTGAAGGAGAGCGCTCCCCTATGGCATCCTTAGGAGCACTGGCACTCCCCCACAAACTACCGGGGAGCGTTATAACAACAATCCACTTCTCTGAGGGAGCATTGCCCATCCTTAGAGCGCTAGCGCTCCCCTTGAGCCTCCTAGGGAGCGTTATAGTGCCCTGATGCCCCTTTTGAGGGAGCGCTATCTAATTTGAGGCAGTGGTTGGCCCGTTGAGGAGAATAAGGGGAGGATCTTTCGAGTTTAGAAGGCAGTTGCACTCGAACTCTTGGTTCCATCAGGAGATCCCTGATCCAAGGAGAAAGTTCCTCAACTTGTTCTAAAGATAACTCAAGAGGTTGAGCCTTTCTTAACCTATATAAGCAGGCTCTATGATGGTGAAAAGGGGGGAAGAATCGCTAGCATGAAACCTATGATCTCATAGGAAACACACAGCCAATCAAAGGACAGTGATCAGTGAAGTTGCTATCATCTAGGTTGTGGATCTTTCGAGCAAGGGTTAGACAAAGGGGACTTGACGAAGTTATCGCATTCGCATCTACGATTGTAAGTATTGTTGTCGTTATTCTCATTAATATGACATGCTTGGCCTGTTTCTTTCTAGTTTGTGTCTGATCTTACATAAACTTATCATTGATAGATAGATATGTTTTCAAGCTAATATCAATAGAGTAGGAAGCGATCGTACTTTGTTTGTCTACAGGACTCATCGAGGAGCGAGAGATTGGAGCTCAACTCGGAGCGTGTAGGGACAAACATCGATAAAGAGGTACTTCTATTCTCGTTCCTTCTCATGTATTAGTTTGTATGGATTTGAAAGGAAGTCAGTGTCCACGTTAAGCACTTTCTGTCTTAGAGTTTAGGGTCTAACTCTTTGAGGCAATCTACCTGTCCGCAGGGAGATTTTCCTACAACAGAAACTGGCGACTCCACTGGGGAACGAATCAAAATTTTCTTGGTTTTGTCTTTCCTCATAGGCCTTGTCTTACCTTTTGTTTTCTTAGACCTTGTTCACCCCATTTATCTGATTGCACTTGCTGATTGACTCTTTATCCCATCTCACTCAGCCTGATTGTCAAAATTCCATTGAAATTTTGGGTTTTTTTGGACTTTTTCTGAGCTTTAGGACTCCAGCGCTCCCCTGTCTTGTTAGTAGAGTGCCAGTGCTGCCTTAAGCTACTAGACAGAGATTTATAACACTCTGTTGGCCCTTATGCTAGAACGCCGACCCTTTTTTGCCCAAAATCTCTTCAAAATTTCCATTTTTTGGAGGTCCGAACCCTGTTTTTTCACTTGTTGAGCTGCTTCATGATTCAATGATGCTTCCTTTGACCTTTGACATGCTTCCTCTTGAGAAGTAAACACCTTATTGTTCATATTTTATTCCCTTCTTCATTCTTTTTGAGTTTTTGTTATTGAAAGCTTGAAATTGGTCCCCTGCTTTCTTCTCTCCTATCCGACTGAGCGGGAACTCTAGTGAAGGACATTTGAAGTCTGTAACTCTTCTCATTTGGTTCTTTGAGGTCATCTGATCCAATATCTTTCTCCATCCTTTTGTGTTTTTGATTTTCTTTCTCTTGTTTGATTGCAAAAGGGTGTGTTGTTTGTGCAAAATCTGCATTTTCTTGTCTGAATCTCCTTGATCTGAAAGGGTAGTTGGCAGGAGAAATTTTGCATTGAATTGATCATCATTCACATGAAACGAAAAAAGTGCATCTTAATGATTAGTGTGCATATTAGTTTTCATTTTAGAAATGTTGTAGCATCATATTGGATTTGATTGAGAACAAAATTGATTGAGGGCATTCCTTATCAAGTGTTTGATAGTGAAAACGACTCTTCCTCTTTCCCTTAAATAAGTATTCATTGAAAAGAAATGATTGCTTATCATATTTCATGCATATTTTTGGGAATTGAGTCATCATTCCATGAGTTTCACTTTCGTACACCCTCTGAGTAAACAACAACCATTAAAATCAACGCTTAACTAAAATTTATCAGACTTTTTACATTTTTGTTAGAAAACCTACATTAGTTTAAGGTATAGGGCTTTGGAATAGGTTGAAAGGATAACTTTCCAAAGCTATCAAACAAACTTAGTATCTTGCGGTAGGGAGAGTCAAATCCAATTTTCGTATTGGTCTGCCTGGGATCTCCCTCTCACATAGGGGTTACGCACGAGGTCGCATTTGGGTGAGTTACGGAGATTATCCCTCCGTGGTTCAACTGTTTGTAGTGGTCGGATCATATATTGGGGGTCACTGGAAGGTATACCCACAATGATGAGTGGAAACCTTTCAAGTTGATTTCAGACTTGTTATCCTGC
>JASDQU011313690.1:0-15542 GCA_032191745.1 Picea mariana
GGAAGGGACCTTACGACATCAAGGCCATGGTTGTAATCTCTCTTTCACATTTAATATGATACAGTAATATGATTCTTTCCTATAAAGCTTGTTGTGTTTTATTGTATGATTCCTTGATCACATACATAGGTTTATATTGAGTTTATGCTATTGCTATCACTTTGGTTGGTTGCGTATTTTTGCAGGTTCATCATTGTATGAGCATTGGAACGGAGCTAGGATGGCGATGGTGATAGGAAGCAACGTTTAAACGGTATGTCACCTATCCCTCTTTAGTTAGTAAATTCAATATTTAAACTTAAGGAAAGTGTCATGTTCTGGTGTGTTTTGTTCTAGATCTAGGTGGATCTAGGAAGATCAGTTAGTGTCCGCACCTACCTATTAGTCCGATAACACCTTGAGGAAGCTACATGAAAGTATAAATAGGAGGAAAGACTCTCTCATTTTAATAAGACTTGAGAATATTGAATATTTACAAAGGACTAAGGTAACCAAAGGATATCTAAGGAGAATTTCAGAGGGAAGGTGAAGTAAATAAGGGAGAAATTCAGGGGAGGATAAATTCTTTTGATGTTTCTTTCTAAGGTATGTTTTTCACAGGTCATCTCACCATTTTCGCAATAAAAAAATTTTTAGAATGATTTAGACCGAGAAATAGGGAGGCCGCTGAGGAAAAATATCCAAGTAGTTGTGATAAAAGTTTCAGCTTGTGGGTCTTTTTATTTTTCGAGTTACACTCCATGGAAAATAGGGTTTGTGGCTAGTCCTGAAACTAGTCTAAAATAAGTGTTTTGGGTAAAAATGTCATAACTTATTCATAAAAGATCCAAATTCAGTAAGACCAAATGTATTGGTTAGAGTAAAATATTTAGTATTATGTGTACCATTTTAAGATCCATACAACACATATTTTGTGCGAGTCATGCTCTACAAGTGTGATATTTAGAATAACCCAAAATTCAACAAGGTATGCCATTTTTTCTATAACTCCTTTTCTGAGAGGTTTCAAGTTGTGAAACATGGAGGAATTACATAAAAGACACTGAAGAACATTTTGTACTATTTTTATATCTTCATTCATTACAGGTACATAGTTATGATTATTTCAAGTTAGGGTTGTTGACTAATCCATAATTAGTCATGTGAGACTAAAGTAAAGTTTGATGAAAATGATAGTCTCTTTTTATTAAAATTAAGGAAGGTTTGCAGGTATGTGATCATGTACACCAGGTCTATTACAGAGTTACAAATCATATTTGGATGATGAAATTGATGAGGGATTTTGGTTGAGGTACATGTTGGGTACATGGTTGAGACAAGTAGTTGATGAGTTGGCGCATACATGAGGTGTATAGTTGATGATGTTGGTACATCTTGATGAGTCATAGTTTATGTTTTTTTTATGCATGATTGGTACATATTTGGTGCATGGTTGATGCACTCGTTTATGGTACATGTTGAGGTACAGGTTGGTGCATGGATGATGCATTTGTTTATGGTACATGTTGATTACAGGTTGTTACAGGTTGGTTGGATGCAGGTCAGTGGTATAGATTGTTATAGTGGTATATCTCACAATGATAGTGTGACAGTGGTTCCATCATTATACTTCTACATTAGGGTGATTGGACAGGGCAAGGACAAGTGGTTGTAGCCAGAGAACATAGGGGGTTGTAGCCTCCTTTTAGTTGTAGCTAGAGAATTGGGGAGTTGAAGCTTCCCTTAGGTTGTATCCTGAGAAACTAGGGGGTTGGAGCCTCCTTCCAGTTGCAGCTAGAAAACAAAGGAAGTTGGTGCTTCCAATGAATGTAATTATTAAAGACATATAAGAAAAAACATTATGTGGTTTTCTCCGCTTTGGGTTTCCACGTAAAATTTGTTCATTGTTTATTTACTCTGCAACTATTGGATGATAATGCTACATTGATATAACACTTGAATTTCATGATTAAAAAGGATTAGATTGCTCTATTACTGATTCACCCCCCTCTCAGTAATCCAAATATATATATATATATATATAAGTAATTATGCAATGAATAAGAAAAACAAAATACAATGTTCAAACCAATTTTGTAAAAAAGTACCTGGAACAATCATTGCCAACATTGTGTGCTCCCTCTTTGTTGACATCCAAGGAGGAAGGTTATTGTTTATAAAAAAAATACGCCACACTGAATAAATATACCTAATCTCGCCAAATGGATTGACACCATCAGCTTCCAATGAAAGATTAATATTACGAGGTTCTTCTTTAATATTAGCCATCTTTCTTCGATGTTTCTAAATGCAGAACCACCTGCAGGAATTCAAAGCACACCATATTCACTTCTCTGTCATGCATGGTAATCCATAAACTGTGCAATGCTTTGGAACCTAAAAAATTGTTGCAAACGTGGAATTATCGAAATATGACGAAGAACCTTGTGGGGCAACTTTTTTGTTACTTGATTGGTTAGATATCTACCGATTTGACATTGCGAGCATTTTGTTTCCAATGCATATTGTCCATAACATATAATATGATCATTCGGAAATGCATCAATAGCTTGATACTCCATTCCAATATCTTTCATAATGACACACATCTCTCAGTATGTGCGAGGTAAATTATTTGACAGTGGTAAGAAAAATTCACATAACAATCTACAACATAAAAAAAAAAAACTAGTTAATGTAAATAGTAATAATAAAAAGTATTGCATCATTAATTTACACATTAATTGACAATAAAAATAGAGAAAAATAAAGTCGACCATTATGTATAATATGTGACGAATTATATTATGTACCTCATGATATGTGTGAGACAAGTGTTTGACAAACCATTCAATATCTTCAAGTTCACCAACAACATTATAGCAGAGAGAATATTTGTTCTTGAGACTTCACAAAGGGTTTTTTTTCCCTTCTCAAGCAGAGGTAGATCATAAATATCAACATCGTTTTCCTCATCGATAGGAGCAAAGATGTCCTGGATCAATCTATTTGTCCCATCATCTGGATCAACAATATTGTTGGTGTCATCTTATTCCATAGGGTTGACGTGATATTCAGTATTCATACCATTTTCCACATCTTGTACAATATTATTTATGCTACTACTTGGAAGATATTTATTCGGAGACAAACAACTAGGATGATTTATCTTTACAATTACAAACAATCAATAACATTAATGTATATAAAAAAAACTTAAAACAATTTTTTTTTATGTATAAATAGAATCAATACAAAGACATATCTAAAGAATAATTTACCATGGGACGAAATGTATGCCCCCCTTCACAATGCCCATATGTAAAACAATTTTTTTCAGTTGTTTTCCTTACAACTCTTCTTATTTTCAATCCCCTACATTCATAGAAATGGAAATAACATTTCCCATCAGTACCAACCAGTGCCTCCCATGCAACCCTTAGCCTAGAAACCATCCTTTGACTCTCTTCAGGTGTTGGCATTCGGATTTCCTATATTAATTACAACAAAATCCACTAAAGAAATACAAGTAAATTAATATATGAATTATATATTCTAATTACTGTACACATATCAATTTTCGTCATAGATTTATTAAAGGTTTATAATAATAATCAACAAATCAAAACCATATATTTTTACCACATAATTTCTAAAGCTTCAGTATAAGCAAGTAATAAAATCAAACAATAAAAAAGAACTACACCAAGACAAATTGTATAGTAATTAAATGGAATTGAGTAGACATGTTCATACCTATATATTTTCTAGGGAAAAAATTGTGTCCCAAAATGAAAGAGGGTCTAAGGGTTAGGGATCCAATCTTGGTATTTAGAAAAGAAACAAAGTAATATTAAAAAAAATTAACCTTAAAAGTACAAAATTAGAGCTATGCAGATCAAGAATTGGATTTGAGGCAAGTTGCACATAGCAAAAATACTAATAAATCATGCAACGGACAATGATTATAAAAATATTTTATAACCGTCACACCTACAACAAAATTGTCGAAAATACTAACCTCCGTCGATCTTCAGATGAACGATGACTATGTAAAAGTTGACCAAGTCAGTGAAGCCAATGATTGTTAAACCGTTTTCAAATGGGTAGTTGGAATCCTCTATGTTCGTTGATAGATCGACAAACTCCTCTATGTTCGTCGAAAGATCGATAGGGAGAGATGTTCGTCAGAAGTCCGACATTATCGGTGCGATTATAAAAAAAGATTAAAATTTTAATAATTTGCGATGATATGATTGAATTTATCCTTATCATCGAATTTTTTCATCGAATTAAAACCCCATATGTAGTAGTGAAGGAATTTGATACTAGAGATGGTGTAGGAGTCATAGTGTTGGGAACTAATTCAGTTTGGATAAACTATCTCAATTTGAAAGTGCATAAGATTGGAAAAGAGGTGACAAGTTGGTTGCTAGTTTCCCCTTTTCACAATCATGTTCCTCAACCTTACAATGGATGTATTATGGATGATATGTTTCTAGATAATAAAAAAATCGGTATCTCAAAAGATCCCTATAATGACCAAATAAACATGTTTAGGCTCATGATGACAAGGCTAGCAATCAATCTCCTCATACTCTGACAAGATCTCATAGGAAAGAAAGGAAATACATTAGAGCTCAAATTCATTCTAGAAGAAAATATGGTGGCCAATCAAGTTATTTTTGGTTCTATCTATACCCAAAGGAGATACCTCCTTAGATTTGGTAGTTGTAAATTAGAGATTGAGGCCCTAAACTCTAGAAAGTGGGTATGGATTTATAACATGTTTCAATCTATTTGAAAGCTTCTTAGGGGCATAGGTCCTTCATGCATATTGAAAAAGAAAAGGTGGGGGTAAGTTACAACGAAGAAGGAAAAAATCTATTAAGGAGTCCCTTAGAGCATGGACAACATCTCATAAGAGGATAAAATGATTCATCTTTATTTCAATGTAACGACCTTGGGGGCACCCCACAATAGAAGGTCCCATGGTTGAGTTAGGAAGTATTTCCCAAGTGTTCTATTTGTACAGGAAGAAATGATCAAACAAGAGGATACAATGAAGTCTTTTTGGGGATTATTGTGTGAGTTTTACAACACTAAGTGGTAAGGGAGGTTATGAGGATTTGTAGTGGATTGGTCAGCTGATTGAAAGTTTATCAATGCTTATACAATGGATTGACACTATTTTTTTCTTTATATATTCAAGACTTCAACAAGGAAGTTAATTTTGTGAATTTTTATGATCCTTTTCTTGCTGGAAAGGATCAATAGGTTAAGGTTTTAAATGATCTAAATTTCCACACACGAGATGTAGTTTGTGATGATGATATGAACATGGTTTTGAATACAAGTGAATTATTAGGAGATGATTTCAAATTATATGTTTCTAATGGTTTCTTCAACACCTATTCAATAAGAAGAATTTGGTTGATGTGGAACCCATTGATCCCAAGCTTACTTGGAGGAATGGAAGTATTTGAAGGGAAGTATTACAAAATAGACTAGATTGGTTTGTAGTTTGAGACAAACTTTTAGCTATTATTAATGGATTAATTTCAGATCCTAGGTGGGGGTGGAGGGAACTTCTGACCATTCTCCTATTTTTATACAACTAGAAATGGATAGTGTAACACCTCCTTCCCCCTTCAAGTTAAACACTTTTTGGATGAAGAACAAGGACTACAAATATTTGGTTGTCAAAGAGTGGAAGAGATATGATGTGACTTTTGATTGTGTTTATACTCTAACCTTTCAAGGAGTCTTAATAGAATTAAATAATGGACAAAGGAATGGATGCACAATCAAAATTTATATTCAAAGGCTAGTTTGGAGGAGGTGGAGGCACTTTAGGAAGCTATGTTTGATCAATTGAGGTCTTTGGTGGTCACTGATGAGACTAAAAGGGAATCATATCTTTTCTAAGGAGGACACTGACATCCAAAAAATTAGAGCCACTTATATAAAGGAAGGGGAAAAAAACACTAAGATTGTCTATATATTCACTCAACCTAGGAAATATCACAATTTTGTCTATAGTATCCAAGACTCTATTGGTGAGGAACACACAAGATATGAAGATATTTCTACTATTTTCAGATCAAGCTACAAAATTATCTTTGAGATTAGGAGGGTCAATCTAGAGGAGACACTACTACATTTAGGTGAAAACTCTAATATTGATCTCTAATGTTAATGGTGTAATAATCAATTTGATATCAGATTTCATTGTAAATTCTTGGAATTTACTATTTCATTTTCTACTAAATTCAATAGGCATCAATACACCAATGTTTTCCTGAGGGAGTTAGTATAATGATGTTTTCCTAAGAGAGTTAGTATAATGATGTTTTCCTAAGGGTGTCGATACACTGATGCATAGATGGGTTTTTAAAGAATTGACATGGTCAAATTTGATCATATAAAATTGGACCATGTAAATGGGGTTTGACTGTATCAATGGGACATTGGTGTACCTATGTTCCTATTTAATTCAAAAATTAGAATTTGAAAAGAAAAATGGCTTTTAATCTCTAATTATTGTTTCATCTCACTTCTCTTCTTCTACTCTCCCCTCTTTTTCTTCCTCTTATTGTTTCATAGGTAAGGTTTCTAGCTTATGGAGGTTATGGTTTCAATATATTGAGGATAAAGACACATGGATATGGCTTTTATCTTGGCCATGGTAAGAATCCATCCATAGGATTTTATGTTTCAACTTGCTATTTGAAGGTTTCTTGTGTGTGTGTGTGTGTGTGTGTGTGTGTGTGTAAATATTCTCATTACTGGTTTTGTTTTCATGTTTGAATAATTAAGTGTTGGAACATGTAGTTCCATTGTAAACCTCACCTTTTCATATGAGTGGGTCGACCAAGTCTTTTAGTTCATGACCAACTAAATTGGTGGTTGACCATGTCCATGTAAGGATCCCAAATCCATGTTTCATGGAGACAACTTCACTCGATCTTAATGCTTTGGTCCATGACCAAAACCTATTTATAGACGATCCTTGTGATCGATCTATTATTGCAATCAGATCATATTAGGATATTTATTTCTCGCTCTCATTGAGCTACTCGTTCTTCAATGCTATGGTGTCTTTCAACACCACCGTTGCATCTCAGATCCATTCTCCTCTATGTTTAATATATGTGTCGACATTAAGAACCATCATTGTACTCCTCCCATTGTAAGCATGGAAAATCCTAGTGATTTTGTTTTTCTTGTAGATTGAAGGAGGCCATCTCTTGACATGGTAAGAATCCCTCCATTCTTTTATATGTTTTTTTATATTCTTATTATTAGTTTTGTTTGTAGGTTTAAATAATGAAGAACCATGGCTCTACTCCTCCCATTGCAACCATCAAAATCATAACACTTTGTTTGTTTGTTTGTTATTGTAAGTTGAAGGAGGCCATTTATTTTATCTCCCTCTATCTTTCTAGTAGGGTCTTCATTTTATTTTCATGTTTTTCATTCTAAAGATAGAGGAAGAATTTATTTTAGGTTTCATGATCATTTTGTTCATTTTTAAAGGTCGTTGGCCTTGCTTTTGTCCATAAAATATTTTCCCCATATGTTTGCAGGTTTGAAGTATGACGAACCATGCCTCCACTCCTCCCATTACAAGGATGGAAAATATGACATTTTTATTTTATTTTCTTGTAGGTTGAAAGAGGCCATTTATTCTATCTCCCCCTTTCTTTTCTTGCAACATTTCCATTTACTTTTTATGTTTGTCATTCTATAGATAGAGGAAGAATTAATTTGGGGTTTCATGGTATTTTTTTTTTAAGGCCATTGGCCTTGTTTTTGTCCATAACCATTTTCCTCATGTTTTTTTAAATAAATTCTATTCCTATTTTTTTTGGTTCTCTAAAACCATTTTTTTTTTTTCAAACTTTATTGGTTTCTCCCTAGGAAGCTGATAAAAAATTTAATGATACGTTTTTCAAAATAAAGAGTGAAGAAAAAGTAAAATAAAACTTTATTTTGTTTAGTACTCCTCTTTTACTAATCTTTTCTTTGTGGTTTTTTTTTTTCCTTCTATTTTACTAATCTATATTTATGGGATCTTTCTCCTCATTATGGGTATAGCCTAAGTAAGGCTCTTGAAACTTGCAAGACAATTTGCATTCAAATTCAAGAACACATTCAATTCTACTATATTGATTGAATTTCAAGTGTGTTTTTTAAAACTTTGTTGGCCCCTTCCATGTTTGTCCCTGTTTTAATACTAATTAGTGATTTTAACTGAAATTATATTAAATCTACACCCTATAACTCTTGAGTGAAGAAACCTTCAAGAGTACTTTTTTTTTTGGTACATGATTACTAAATTTAATATGTATGCATGTATATAATAGAAAATATGTCAAAAGAGTATCAGTATATTGATAAACTCATAGGCACCATGTGGAACATGCCATGTCAACACCAATCATTAGGAAAGTGCCATGTATCACATTCCACATATGTGTTCAACCTCTACAAGGCATTTAATATATCGATGTTCTATTGGTGTCTTTGTTTTAGTGTTGATAGACCAAGGAATGTGGACTGATGCCTAAAAATTTGATATTGATGTCATGAAAATTAATCCAATGTTGGAATTCACACCTAAATCTAATAGTGTTAGATTCTTTCAATTTCCTCAAAGTTCAATAGAATAATGATTATTATAAGAATGACTCAATTATTTCCCTTGTGCAAGAAAAAGAGATAAAAGAGGTTTTGGGCACATTTTAGAGAGACAAGGCCTTGGGGTTTGATGGTTTGCATCTGGAGTTTTTTTTAGTTTTTTTTTTATATTATTTTGAGGTAGGATTTACTTATTATTATGAATAAACAAGAATCACCAAACATATTTATCTTCCCTTCAACTCAATTTTTATAGCCAATATCCCAAAAATTGATAATCCCTCTCATTTTTCTTCTATTTCCCTATTTCACTATGTAACAACATCTAGAAAACTATACTATGTCATTATTGGGAGGTTAAAACCAATTTTATCCAAGTCCATATCTAGAGAGAAATTTGGTTATATGAAGTATTAACTAATTTTTGATGTTGTTGGAACTCCATAAGAGAAATTGCACTCCATTAAGAAGAGAAGGTCACCATCTTTCATAATCAATTTGGAAATTTTCAAAGGCATATGTTAGGTTGAGTTGGGACTGTTTTAGGTTTCTTATTTTATATATTGGTTTCATTCCTCCGGTAGTCAAGTGGATGATTATTGTGATACTTTAGTTACCTTTGCAATTTTAGTAAATGGGCCACTAAAGTAAACCTTGGTAGATAATACACAAAAACCTCAACTTGAAAATAAGAAAATGCATCCATACAATAGATAACATAAGAATATATACCTTAAGTTAAGGTAACACCATCAAATAATCCTTACAGAAGGAATGACTGCACCCTCAAACATGTCTCAATACAATGATACTCATGTATTTATACTTTCTTATGAGTATTTATAGGGTTATATGCCAACTACCCCTTATTATCATTTTCATTTCCTTTAACTATCTAGTAGGTCTATTTATTAACCATTATCTACTAAGTGGGCATATTCCATGATTATGACCAAATTACATTCACTATCTCCCTTGGGTACCTCCGTAGGTACCCCGTTTAGGTACATTACATTGAATCATCCTTTACATGTTTCATCCTTGAAACATAAATGTAATCCATTTAATATGATATGGTAAACAATGTAGTCAATTGGTACCAAACACCAACATCCATCCATCCTAGTGAATTGTGGACAAGGGTTCTATAACTATGACCTTTCCATCTTGCTATTTATTCTAGTTGTTCCTTTGGTTCCACGTTGTCATTGTGCTACTATGGTATATCCATACATTGCTTTTAGTACTCCATGTACATCTATATTGGGTGTCTTTCTAGATCCATGTTGGTCCATAGTAATTTTTTTGATGCTCATGACCTTGCCTTAATGATTGTTGTTTCTTAGGGTTGTGTGGGTGGAAATATACAACACCTTTAGTTATTCATTCTTCTATCTTTGAATCTTCAACATGTGGTTCCTTTGAGTCAACCAACATTGTAGATTCTTCTTCCTTGAATATGCCTTTCATGGGGATCTCCTTTAGGTTCTTCTATAAAATCTTCTTTAGATTCAACCTCTGAAGTTACATCTGATGTCACTACTAATATTGTAGTTAGTTTCCATGCAAGGACTTCCTGATGCGCCATATTTGGTCCTTGGTGTTGACTAAGAGAAATATATTGCAAATTTATTTTATTTTTCTTGTGCCAAAAATTCATAAACTTCTTTTTTCACATTAATATTAACCGTCCCAATTGAATCCATCTTGTTGTAGATAAAAATAGCCCTCTAAAAATTTTCAAATTGGCTAATTCATGCCATTTGTTTTTTGTTTAATTATCTTAAAAGGAAACTTCAGTTCAATGAAAATTTTCCATTATCACCAACCTTGATTATTTACCCTCATTCATAATCATGATGTCGAAGCATAACTCTATCTCATGCATTTTACTCATGTCAAGTTATCATATTCATGGATATCATAACCCTATGTTGCAAAGTCTATTGTTTTGGCCATAAACTTAAAACCTAGACTTAACACCTACCAAACCCTACCTAACTAATCCTAACCTTGGTATCAATCAAATTAAAATATTATGAAATTTTATGATTTGGGCCTATCAAAGATTATAGTCAAATTTTATACTATTGGTTTTGTTATTGAGTATTAATAATATCTTCATATATGGTAAGCATAGATTGTGATTATCACTTTGATATATTCAAACATATCAAGTTAATTATACAAGGTATATACATTTCGACATTATATAGCAAAGATACATATTAATATTTATTATTTTATTAACCTCTCTCATGAATTACACAAAGTATATATATTTTATTATTTTATTAACATATCTCATCAATTACACAAAGTATATATATATGTATTATCTGGTAATTATCATTTAATTTTCATAGATGTATATAAATATATTCATTATTATATATGATTATATTATGTGTATATTGTGGTGTGTGTAATTGATAGATATAGTATTGATATGTTATAATAATTAAAACATGTTACTAAAATAAAGAAATGATATGCACATAACTTATTATCAGTTAACACATTTTCTTTATATTTTGTACAGAAAACGAACAAATTTCCCATAATTAGACGTGGTGTTCAATCTCGCACAAGTATCAATACACGTGGAAGGAATAAATAATCCTCGGGATCAAAGAAAGGTTTAAAACACCAGCACGTATGAGCCCGAAGCCTGTACAAACCGTCCATTGAAAGGCACGCTAAACCCTTCTCTCTCTTAAAAGCACAGAAAGAGATTATATCATGTGCACAGAAAGAGAGTATGTGAACCGAGGGAGAATCGCAGACGTAAAGCTCATAGTTTCGGGCTTCACATTTTAAACCAGATTAGGGTTTGCTGGGTGCAAAGAAAAAATAAAGAGAACACACCCATGACGTTTTTCTTCTGCTAGAATGCATGAGACCATTTGAACCATACAGAAGATATTTTGTGGAGGAAGTGACATCTTCGGGTTAGGGTTTTCTTTTCACATGAACGTCACAACATGAAGAGGACACTACACGAACCGATACCCTGTTGGTTTCAAGAAAACACTCCACAAAATCTTTAGATATGTTCTCACTATCTATGAGCGTCGTCGAGTTTATGGCTATCATTAAACGTGGATGGATTTTATATTTAAGAGTCTCCATGAGTTTTTGGGTTTTCCTGAGATCTCTTGCTATACCATCTTTTGCACTGGAAATTTAATCATTTAGTTCGTATTAACTCCGGTTGCTATTTTAATTTCTAGACACCATGTGGATAGCAGCACACTTGGAATGCAAGATCAGCAATAACTAGGTTGCAGACATCGATAACAACATCGTAGTTGACTCTATTGTCTTTCTTATGACAATTATATGACATCTATATAGTCATTTGTTGTCTAGGGTTGTGAAGATATATTCTCAGAAGGGCGATTACCTCTTCAATGACTGCATCGAAACCCTCAGTGCAGAGGATGCACTCGACATGTTTGACAAAAATTCCCAAATACCAAAGGTTATTCGTTGAATGGTAAGCCACTGTCAGCTAGGTCTAAAGGGTTCTTTGCTGATGTTTATATTAGCCACGAAGTTGAGGAGAGGTGAAAATTAAAAGCCTTGGACTAGAAGCGATTCTCCATCATATTCATATAGGGTGTAGTGTTTTGGATATGTTGAATTCATGCAAATGTCTTGGCATTTAAGATGATGCACATTCTGATCTCAAAAGTTAGAGTGATCATTCTTTAAACCTTTTGCAGCATACCAGCAAATGGAGACGATGAAAACGCTAAAATGACCTGTCATGGTGTGTCATAAATTCTCAAAGGAGTATCATAGGGTTTTGAAACCCTAATATCCACAATGTATAAGACCATCAATTTGAAACATCGCTCATGGAATATTTGCATCTGAAGGGTTTCACCAGAGTTTCAGGGCGATGGCTCACACATCAGTTTTGCACGTAGGGATGGTTCCTTGTTTTCTTTAGTGAGAGTGTGGGTTCCTTCTACCATTGTATTTCTACTTATGTCTCTTTTTCTAAGTGTCCCTTCGATACAAGAGTTGATTTGATTAGATATGCATTGGTATATTATGAGGAAGTGGAAATGAAGGGATGACTATTTCCCTACCCGCAGCCAGATCAACTGCACCTGCTCTCTTCTGGCCATCTCCAGAGAACATTTCACCTATTGCTATCTCCTGTGGATGCTATGTCATATAACGAGTCATCAACATAGCATATTTTGTTGACTCCATTTTATTCTTAAAACAATATTATTTTCTACATCACAAAGGACAGACTTATTAAGAAAAATAAAGGCATGTTTGAGATGTTTATACGCATTTCCTTGTTCAAGTATCAATGCAAACAATGTAAAGTAAAATTTGGGGTTCTCAAACAGCTGAAACTTGACTTCGGGCGTACATTGAATCTGAAATCATTTTTCCAGTAGTACACATGAAGGTGACTTGAAGTATACCCTTTATGATGTTCTAGTTTATGCAGAATGGAACACACATTTGGGACATTATTTCTGCCTCATTTGTACGGGCCTCCCGTATGCATTAAAATGATAATCAGGTTCATCAGATCAGTGAGAAATCCGTCCTAGACTGAAAGGTTACATTCTATTCTATATATGGATGGCTACAAGTAATATTTGAAAAACGTTGAGAGGAGTCATAAGGATAATTTACAAATGCCACTTTTATTTTAAGACTTATACATCACATATTTTGGATCAACTAAAGACTTCAGGTTTTCAACAAGCTACTGATACAACTATTTCCATAGTTGCAATATATAATTAAAAGAAAATGTAAGTGGGAACTTTTGTTAACTACTTTTTTTTTTTTTCTATTTTTGGAAAGTAGTTACATAAAGAAACCCTAACTTAACACTAGAAAGATTTAAAAGACAACTAAGAAGGGGAGGGGAAATTTTGGCATAACATAAGGTTGAGTGCTCAACAGGCCAAATCAATTGCAATAGATTAGAAAATCAACCATTGGATTCTCCAGTGGCATTGCATTCCATGTTTTCTTTCATGTTATTTATGGTTGTACCTGAACATATGTTAAGTAATAATTAAGATATGCTAGCTATTTTCTTGTTATTATTTTAACTAATTTTATGGTTTTGAGTGGAATGTTTTTTTTAACTACTGTTTGTTTGTGTTGAGGAACATCCTACACAAAAATCAACATTGTGTAAGGATTCATTTAAATTGTTAAGCTATGGAATTTTGGTGAAATGATCAATACATTTTCATACATACTATTAGCTTCACTTGATTATTTTCATAAGTTGATGTATTCAGGACTGCATGTCTTCTTGATTTACTTTTGATTTATGTTTTCCTCTGTGCCAAGGAGTAATATGTTATTCTCATTGGAATTTAATTCTTATTTTTATGACTCTAGATGTTGGAGAAAAGTGCCCATTGGAGAAGCCCTATAGTTTGTTTGGAGTTGTTTTCTTTCTCTATCTTCCATTTATTCTTCATTTATTTATTATTTTATTTATCTTTTCAAATATGACTTTAAGAATGTGTATTAAAAGGTTCTTCAAGGTACCAAATTTTTGTAACAAATTGAGGGTTACCCCTTTCGCTCAAGAGCCAGCTTGAAGCCTAAAACATGGAGTCTTTACCAAAGCCTCATAGGATTCCTTGACATTTTTCCCTATCCAGTAACAATATTGAGGAACAATATTCATTTTGGCACTGTTTTCGAGGATGAAGTTCAAAAAGTTTATTTTTGTGGGGTGCGACAAAGATAAGTTCTAACTCTTGATAGGGAACGGGAACAAAACAACATATGTTTAAAGTTCTTTAAAGAATATTTATAAATTTAAATTTTTACGTGGTGACTCCACATTTTGTTGACTCTACAAAGTGGTTTTATCCTTTTGATTTTTTTGATATACCTGGTTTTCCTAATGATATGCCTAATATTAAGATATGGGGTAAATGTCTTCCTTGGTTTCAAAAATATGATGATGATATCCCTTGACAACACTTACAAGATTTTCATCATTGTATGGATATGCTAGGTATTATTCATGAATATGTATTAATGAAATTTTGTATGATGTCTTTGGAGAGAAATGCTTGGAAATGGTTTAGAAGTCTTCCTCATGCTAGTATTTCTTCACATGTTTTCACTATCTTTGTAGGTTAATTTATGGAGCTGAGCTTATTTTTGAACATTGTTGTAATGAAGAATCTAAAATAGAACATAACTCCTATCATAATGAAAAAGATAATTTTTCTCACTATTTTAATTATTATAAAGTCTTTTCTATTTATTATAAAGCCTTGATTGCCAATCACAAGAGGAAGAATCCTTATAATTTTTAACTACCCATAGAGAACAAATACAAACACCTTTAGAAGTTAATAAGTCCACATGATGATAGGAATACTAAAACACAATTTGTTGTAATAAATTTTATCCCTCAATTTTTTCAAAATTTAATAAGTTCTGATGTATTTGATTATAAAGGTCCATTTATTTCTTCCCATTATAATGATAAAAAAATATATGAGCAAAGGATAGAAACAGAAGTTCATGAAAGTCTACATGAGGATATGATTCTTGATGAGAAAGTCTACATGAGGATATGATTCTTGATGAGTTAGCATTACAAGAAAATGACATTGCAAGTTGTAATGATTGCGAAGATCATAACTTAGATCAAATATTAGATAACGAGTGTCAAAAAAATGAATGAATTTTTTATTGAAACATATTATATTCAAGAGCTTCAAGAAACCAAAAAAAAATGGTACTTACATAGAGTTAGTTGAGGAAGAAGAAGATTTATCATCATCACAATTAATTGATAGTAAGACTTACATTAGTAGACCTATTCATGATGAATTTCAAGATTTGTCTAATAAATCTCTAACAAATGATTTTGCTTATAAAGTTGAAAAAAATTGTAT
>JASDQU011313691.1:0-12277 GCA_032191745.1 Picea mariana
AAAGGTGCATTGAATGGGAATGGTGTAGAAAGCACAAGAGGCAGAAGAACAGAAAATGGCAATGGAAGCATGCAGAAAGACAATGAGGAAGACAGAGCAGTGAAATCTTGCAGAACAATGATGAGATTGGTAAGTTGTTGTTGAACACTATATCACTGTAATAAGTCTCAGTAATTGATATTCATAAATCATGGCGGTAGGGAGGTGTTAGGGAGGACTGGTGTCCTCAGAGGTTTAAGTGGGTGCTTGAACACAAGGAGTTGTAGCTTCCTTCTAGTTGGTGCTAGAGAAACCAGGGAGTTGGTTCTTCCTTCTAGTTGGTGCTATAGAAACCAGGGAGTTGGTGCTTCCTTCTAGTGGGTGCTAGAGAAAACAGAGAGTTGGTGCTCTCAGCAAGTTGCGGCTTGCAAAAAAATAGGTTGTAGCCTCACAATGAGTTGGCGTTTATATGTATGATAATGTACAGAATGTAAATAATACTTATCATATAAAGAAGAAGAGGTTTTTACCCTTTATGGGTTTCCTCGAGAAATATTTGTCTCTGTATATCTCATATATGTGACTGATGCTGAATGTGCCATTGCTTATTTCTCTGCATTATTGTGATCATCATTGAGTGCCTTGTAACGAATTTAAAAGAAGCATAATTGTTTAAGCACGGTAACAACTGATTCACCCCCCCTCTCAGTTGTCCAACAAACATTTGGGCCAATCAATCTATCAAAAGGAAATTTTGGCTATTCTTCATGAAGTGGATCTTTGGTGCCCTTATATATTGGGGAAACTCTTCCAAATTAAGACAGATCATCAAAGCCTCAAGTATTTTCTGGAACAATGTCTTTCATCCCTAGAGCAACAAAAATGGGTGACTAAGATATTTGGATATGATTATAAGATCATTTACAAGAAAGGCAAAGACAATGTGTTTGTTGATGCTATTTCAAGAAAATATGAAGATGAAGGGTCCATTTTTTCCCTCTCCTTCATTGTACTAGATTGGCTCCAAGTTCTTCTCGAGGAATGGATATAAGATTCCAAAATATCACGTCTGATCCAAAAATTGCAAGACAATTCTCTAGTTTCCCTAGGGTAATCTTGGCACAATCATGATTGTTGCTACAAAAACCATTTGTATTTAAGTAAACAGACACAACTTAAATCCATGATGCTTTTTGAGCTTCATGCTACACCCACATCTAGGCACTCAGGGCTTACCAAAACCTATGACAGGGTCAAACGCTCTTTTTTCTAGTATGGTATGAAATAGCACATTCACACTTTTGTAGCAGAATGTGATGTTTGTCAATGAAGAAAGTGAGAAACAGTCAAATCCCCATACACACTACATCCACTCTCTATTCCACCTTCTATTTGGAGGAATATCTCTATGGATATCATTGTTGGTTTACCTAAATCGGGAAATAATTGAGTCATCATGGTGGTAGTTGATTCTCTTTCCAAGTATGATCATTTATGTGCTCTTCAACACCCATTTACTTCCTCCACATTAGATCAATGTTTCATGGATCATATCTTCAATCTCCATGGCATGCATCATTCTATTGTTTTTGCCAGAGATCCCACTTTCACCAGCAATTTTTGGCAAGAACTGTTTAGGCTACAGGGAACCTAATTGCCTCTCAACACCGCCTATAATCCCAAGAATGATGGTCAAATTGAATTTGTAAACAAGTGTTTGGAAACATATTTGAGGATTTTTTCATCTGAAAGGAAAAATCAGTGGGCTCAATGGTTACCCCTAGCTGAATGGTGGTACACCACTTATTTCCATACAAAATCAGTGGGCTCAATGGTTACCCCTAGTTGAATGGTGGTACAACATTTATTTCCATACAAAATCAGTGGGCTCAATGGTTACCCCTAGCTGAATGGTGGTACAACACTTATTTCCATACAACTACTCGCATGACTCCTTTTAAAGGAGTATATCGAAAAAATTCACCTCTAGTTCTCTCATATATGACAGGAAACTTGAAGGTCTAGGTGGTTGACTAAAATCTTATAGTTCAAGACAATATTCTTTGTACCCTCAAAGAGAATTTCTTCATGGCTCAGAATCACATGAAGCAACAAGAATATCAAGGTCGTTCAGAACGTCAATTTGTTGAATGGGACCAGGTGTTTCCTCGACAACAACCTTATAAGTAGACTTCACTCAAGGATAAATTTTATGGTCCTTATATAGTTCGCAAGTGCATGGGACAGGTGGCCCATCATTTAGCTTTACTAAGTCATTCTAAGCTCCATATTGTTTTTCATGTTTCCGACTTAAAGAAGGTGATTAGAACTAAGTTCCAAACTTAAACCAGTCTTCCCGAGTTGAATCAAGAAGGCTCCATCTGGTTGCAACCACAAGTAGTCTTGCACCAGCATGAGCATCATCTCCGTCAGTGCACCATCAAGAAACTTTTAGTACAGTGGAAAGATACAACTCCAACAAATGCCACTTGGGAGCCAACTACCATTATGCAACAAATTCCTCATCTCAAACCTTAAGGGAAATTTTTTTTTGAAGAGGGAGAGCATGTTAGGGACTTAACCTCCCTAACCCCTCACGTAGGTAGAATAATATATTTTCCATGTAATAAAGGCCAATATTAATAAGTTCTACTAATAAGGAAGAATAAGTCAAATGTAAGAAGACCTAATAGAAGATTCTGCTTTTAGAAGATATTCCTCTAGCTTGTTCTTTTATTAGATATATTTATTATAAATAGGATTCGAAGGATGTGAAGTTTTTTCTTGAGAATTATTGTAATAGATCACTACTCAGTTGGAGGTTTTCCCCTCGAAGAGGCAAGTGAACATTGTTTCCTATCAATAAAGGTATTATTTTGGTGTTGTGGTTTCATGTATTGTGTTGTTCTGCTATTATTCTCTGCAATATTTCTATTTTCAACTAGTATAATAGATATGGTACCTTCCAAACTTAAAATAGAATTGTATCATCCTACTAAAGAAGTGCCCCATGATAGGTAATTAGGTAATAGAATTTATTTATGTGCAATATAGAATTAATGACCAAGAATGGCTTTAAAAGTGTAATTTTAACTATGATAGGGATATTATGTCCATCAAATCCATGGTTTATTACAGAATCTCATCATGGTATCTATTCCATAGAGTATTAGGGTATTTATACACATTTATAGAAGAAATGAAAAAATTCTCCAACCTTTAGATAACTAGAGGGTAGCTCAAAGTTGAACTATAACATGATACTAAATAATTTATCCTTGGATAATGTTAAAAGGGAAGGGATAGTTTTTTTTTTCGTGCTATTTAGAATTGATGAATTAGAATGTATTTAAGAGTGTAAGGTTAAGGATGATCATGGGCTAAGATGTCCATTAATATCATGGAGTATTAGGTTGTATATTAGAGAAATCTCCATGAAATTATACATAGTTAATGAATCGTAATGATTATTAGAAACAAATATTATTAATGGAATGAGATATGCTACAATCCAAACAAAAAATCTTTTGGAAATTATTTTAAAATTCAACAATTAATAATCTCTAATGAAATTATCCACATTTAATAAATCATATGAAATTATTCATAATTAATAAATCATAATGATTTTAGAACCAAATATTAATAATGGAATGAGATATAATACAATCTAAACAAAACCATTTTTTTTTTTAAATTACTCTAAAAATGAACCATTAATGAAATCCATTATTTTTCAAATCCTAATTTAATTCATGGTTGGATATTTTCTTCATCCATTAACAAAAAAACGCTAAAAACATTATTGAATAACCTACATAATAATTCATAATAAATTAAATATCACAATTTATTAATATTGCAATATTGAATTTAACAACAACTAACCAAAAAAATGCTGAAAATGTTATTGAATAACTTACACAATAATTTGAAATTGGTGGGGACAAAAAATCCAGTCATGTTAAAGGTTGGTGTGGCTTACGTTGGATGTGATCTCTAGGTGATTTTGACAACTTACATACTCCTAAATCACAGTTTCTCAACCACAGGCTAGTCCCACAAATCACAAACAAACTAACAAATAAAATAAAAACTTACACAATAATTCATAATAAATTAAATATCACAATTTATTAATATTACAATATTGAATTTGATCAAAAGATACACCCCAATGAAAAATATCAAAATACAAACATCATTTATGAAAATTGCAATATTCAGACGAAATTTCTCAAATACCAACTCAATGGAAAATGGTCACAAATCTAAACAAATTTCTAATAAGTCTTATTTACCTACATCTCTCATAATAATCAACGCTAGCTCTGAGGTGAGAAAAATCATACCAACTCAATGGTAAATGGTCACGAATCCAAACAAATTTCTAGTATTTCTTCCTTATCTACATCTTCCATAATAATCAAGGCGAGCTCTAAGGTGAGAGAAATCATAGAGGAGCAACCAAAATAATACTATTATAGTAAAGGTAGAAACATAAACAAAAATACAAGAGGTAATTTTAAGCATAATATAAAATCCATTAACAATAAGTGGATGTCTCTATAGTATTATTATTTATTTTCGAGGGAATTTTTTTAATATTAGTAGAAATCATATCATATACAATTAGTATATACACTTGATTGTATATACACTTGAAAACCATACTACAGGGGAACTAATAAGTGGAAATGACATGTGGGAAAAATATTTTAAAAAAATTATATTAAATAAAAAATAGAGTAAAAAATTAAAATTATTTAATAATTATAAGAGTAAAATTATAAGGTTTAAAGGGATTGGATTTAATGGTGGAAAGGGAGGGTTTTTTCATCATTGGGAAGGTTCAATTTTTGTGAGGGTTTTATCTGGAGCCATTGGGGCACCTTGAGGTAGTGGTTTAACGTGTGGTTGCACCCAGGGACACTATATTAAATGGTATCATGACCCGTGCACACATAAGTGCATCAAATGCCACCCTCATGTCCTTCAAATTTTAGGTCTTGGATGGGGTTCCATGTAGCAGAAGGAGGCCACAAAACCCTCCCATGATTTCTGCCATAAATATGGCTAGTCGTTATCCCTCACCTCAATCTTGAATGGGGGGTGACCTTAATTACTTGTAGAGGAAGGGAGGACAATTCCCTCACGTCAGGTTAATGGTGGTCTTGTGGATTAATGCTAGGAGGTGGGGGACTACAACAATCATGTCCACCCCTTGGATATCTCTCCCGCTCAGCCCTGGCTTGCACTATTTCTCCTTCTAGATCTGTCACCTTGCTCACTTTGAGAATTGGGTTATTTCGCAGTGAGTTCTCCTAGTTGTAATTGAGTGGATTCTTTTCCCCACTGGCTCATCCATGCCGAGATAGAGAGGAAAGACGAGATGTGGACCTTCTTGGTATAGTTATGCTTCCCGACAGAGACGCCTGCATCAACTAGAATGGGCCCTATCCATTTCCAGGACTCACTGCACCGCGAGGCGACGAACTCCACCAATGCCCTACGTCGAGGAGGAATTGTCGGAGGAACCTATCCAGGTTCCACAAGAATACCTCCTCTGCATGGTCCCGGATGATTACTTGTGCCCCAACCCCAACAAATCTAATACAGGTACTCATGCTGCCATGAAAGATGCCACGCATGTTGTTCAGGAGGAATTCATGGAGAAACTCCTCCACATGACTCCAAGCGCTTACCTCTAGGACAACACCAGTGAAGAGGATGCAGGAGCTCTGGCGGACAAGGATGGAGCCAACGACACTATGCAGGAGAACTTCCCCATCTTGCCGCCTCCACCGCTGAATGTAATTTCAGAATTTGACCCAGCTCCCTCTAGCCTCTTCAGCCCGGAGTAGTTAGAGCTCATTTTCGATCTCAGAAGCTACATGGTGGACCAACTTCATCAGGACACCATCATCAACAAATAGATTGATATGATATTCGACGCATTCTCGAATGCACTGGCCAAGCAGTGATGCTCGACCTGTGCGCAACCCTTCGTGCTACAACCTAGCGACGACACTCTCCCTGGAGCTTCAGACGATAGATCCCATGGTGCCAATGATTAGTTTCTTGTTATTCTGCACTAGTATGATTCATAATTCCTGTCTATTTTTTTTTTTTCAGAAGTTGTTAGTTTGTTCTAGCTTGCAAAGACAGCTCTGTCAGGACAATATTCTGCCACCTGCTCTGATTTCCAATTGGCAGAGCAAGTAGCAAATGGCTTTTTGTCTGAAAGTATAATAGGCAACCACCTGTTCCAGTTTCCACTAGTTTGTCGAAACAGCTGGCAGACCAATGACATATGTCTTTTTTGTATAATAATACCACAGTAATAGGATTTACCCTTTTTTTTATTTAAAAAAAAAGAGTAGAATTATAAGTTATATATAAAAAAGATATCATGAATATTATTATCATCTATTAATTAATGATTTGATAATTTATAACCTAAATTATTAAGATATAGATATGAATCTAAATCTGGATTCACGAAATTTTAAAATACAAGGATCCAAATATGATGGAAAAACAACAAGCATTAAAAAAAATATAGCAATATTTTTATAATAAAGAAAAATAGAGATACGAATTAAAAACATGTAAGAACTAGAAGACTAGAACGATAAGATATATCCAAAAAAGAGAGCTCGCGTGCATATTATTAGCCATCCATGCACCATAAGTGGTAACTGAATAATTTATAACCATCATTTATAACTTAATATACATAATTTATAACATCATTTATAATTGATAATTTTGAAGACTATTTCAACGTAAACATGAAATGGGTCATAGCAAAATTTTGTGAGCCACATCCAACATATCCATATCAACTTTGAATAAAGTGGTTTTCTTGAAGTCTAGAAAAACGTTAAGGATAGCACATAAGGGTAAATCAAACTTTAACAACAAAACCTTGACCATAATGTAGATTAAACCTTTAGAATATACCTTAATATATAAAACCTTGATAGTGGATGTTGTAATAAGGATACATTAAACCTTGACTAGGAATGGGTTTTAAGGTTTTGGACTTTAAGAGTTTAGGGTTTTGAAAGTTTTTCATTAAAAAACAATTTTTAGAGGATCGGTGGTTAAAAAAGAATTGGAATTTTTAGGATCTGTTTCAAAATTTTAAGATTTGTTTCATTTCTAAGGGATCCATTTCATAGGCTCATTTCATAGGTTCAAGCCCTATTTTCTTCTATAAGGAATATGATTCCATGATGGATCCTAAGTGTATTCTAAAACATTTAAACTAAATTCATGAATCAAAAAATCTTCAACACTGGGGTGATGGAATCAGTAAGATAAAGATAAATTATATGATTACTTAAAAGACTTTTGGCACAAGTTTCATAGGGACCCAAAATTTTAGAGGGTGGCTAAAGGACATGATAATAAATTGTCTAAAAATTCATAAAGTTCAACTTCTAAGACTCTTGTGAGTTAAATGGCATGCCAAGAAAAAATTATCTATAATTAAGGTATTGAATACCAATTTCTATCGGTATATGAAATATATATGAACTTCTTACAATTTCTATGTGATAGTAATTCACATTAATGATTTTGGCCACATTTTGACAAAATATTGTTGTGATGTTTCATAGGTTATAAAATCTAAGTAAGAGTTCTTACATTCCATGGTCCCAACAAGCTTAGAAGGATGAGACTCAATTGAACACTTTACCTTTTCTCTAATATTTGTCCCACCCCCACCATCATATATGAGGTGGGGGTGGGGAAAATATTAGAGAAAATGTAAATACATTTTCTCTAATATTTTCCCCACCCCACCCCACCCTCATATATGAGGGTAGGGGTAGGGAAAATATTAGAGAAAATGTAGATCTTACAAATCTTTTCATGGCAATAAATTCCAAATTACCATTCAAAAATAAAAATATATTTTTTTGGGAAAATGTTTGAATATTTGATTGTTACTGTTGGATCCGCCTTCTTCTAAATAAGTGAGATGTTATACTTAAGCCCAAAAAAGCTAGTGTCGGGATTTTGTTTATTTTGTGATGCTACCCACTGAATCTTTAGTATCCCGACACATGAAATGGTGATAGCGGTTTTAAAGTTTACCTAGATTAGTGTCAAGAGTAAATCACTTTAAGCCTTAGCTAAGCACTATCGTGATTTCGTGACTCGACGATCGCTCTCCCCAAAAGAAGTACCTTCGTAGCTCCAAGTTGTGAATTCGTGAAATTCATTAATTAAGTGTGGGTTAATTAAGATCTTAAGTCAGATCACGAGTAATCAACTAAATCGCATCATCGTGATTTTGGGTTTTCGGGGCTCAAAGGCTGGGAGTGAAATCTTCCGATACGGCGAACGCCGAAAAGGGGGGATTAAAGACTAAAACACAGTTAATTAAAGGAGATAAACTAGATTAATCAATGCATTAAGCAACCTTTAACACACACCGTCTATGAAGTAAGTTTTAAATGTTTTTCTCATTTTTTCGTGTTACGACTCGTCAAGCATTTATGGCATTTATTTGAACTACGGTGAGGTGACAGATAGTAGGATCTCGTTTTTACTTCTAAATCTTTCTATTAAGTGATTTGACTATTCTGTTCGCAAGGACACTAGCGGTTTAAATGACCAAGATAGAGAGTTTTTCCTTCATTATTTTAGTTCTCATTTCTATTTGCACACAGAGCCATTTTACCAGGATAACTGTTATTTGTGATTTTCAATCTTTTCGACAGGTGGTCCAGTTGCAGGTTTCTCTATCATGGCTCCACAAAAAATGCCTAAGTCAGCTGCCGAGAGTTCAGGTCAAGGTTCAAACATTGTTTCTAATACCTCACCCGAAAGTATTAATTCTATCAAGACATGGTCATACGTTTCCAACATCCTGCAAAACGAGTCGATAAATTGTTTGGATGATTCTAGCGACAATGAGAAGGATGATTTATCAACCAAATACAAAATTGTCACTCAAGAAGAGATGCATGAAATAACAGCGAGGCCCCAACTTCTTCCCTATTGTGATATGATTAGGTGGGCGTTGGACCATGTGGACATCCTGACCAGGACGATTATCATCAAACATAAGGTGATGATTGGTACCTTCAGGCTAGAACATTTGCTGGCAATGTATAAACTGTCACCCATGCCGAACCTTACTCACAATGCCGAATTCCTAGAAGGTTTCAAGAATAAGGAGTGCGAGCAGTATGCAAAAATTTTATCCGATCTGATCAAAGATTGGGTCTCACACCCCGCAAAATTTAGGGCTGACACTAACGGGATCTATTCAATCTCTTCCTTAGAGCCATAGTTCAAGTACATAGTGATGATGACCTGCAGGTTGTATGGGAAGGAAGACACTACCCATTTTTTTCTCCCATGGGTGCCACTTATTCATACATTCGCTGAGGGTTTCTCCTTCGACTGGGCCAAACTGTTGTCGGACAGTCTCACCAATCGAATTAATGAATATCAAGCACAGAGGGAGAGTAAGAAAGAAACTTCATTCTTTATGTCTGCTTACATCATGGATGCCATCTGCTTCATGACACCCTTCCCACTAATGAACTAGAGTTGGGCTCCATCTAATATAGAGTCTATTCATGTCTATCACTCAAAGATTTGGGAGGATTAGGCCAAAGAATTCATCTACAAGATCTTCAACTAGGTAATGGTGCCATTGCATGTCGCCATCTTTGGCCAGCTGCCTCCCAGGATGTCAGATAGCGTCATGAACAACCTAAGAAGCGTGGAATATTGGTATCTAGAGGTGGAATTTTTGTATATCAGGGTTTTCGACATCTCTGTCCCTCCATATGCTCTACCACTATTCTTTCCAGATAAGCTATTGTGTCGTGAGATCGTCAGACAAACTATGCTCGGTGGAATAAGAAAAGAGCTCAAAGGAGTATCAAAAAATGTATGGCTTCCCTTCCCTATTCATATTGGTGCATATTCCTTGTTACATTTTGGCCATGCCAAAGCCGAGGCTATGACTTTAGAAGAAATGAAGTTGGAGGATATTGAGTTCAAGAAGCATGACCCTAGTAAGGTTGTGAGAAATCACCTGGCAAGTTGCGTCCTAAAGAGATATGAACACGAAGATTCCCCTCATGATCAAATATTTCGGGGTGCGACGTCCTTCTCTGAAGTCCTAAGTCGGATCCAAGCCCTGCCACCCAGAGATATGGCTGATTTTTTGAAATTCTAGGAGCACCGACGGACTTGTCTGGCCCAGATTTTATAGGGTGAAGCCCCAAAGCTTCTAGTTACAAAGAATATGAAAGAAAAAGGTGCAAAGGAATCAAGTCCTTACAGGGAGAAGAACCAAGGGAAAACAGGGGAGGCTGGAACCTCAAAGTAAGGAGCCAAAGTCCCCCACAAGCAGGAAGGAAAGCCCAAAAAGGGTATGCCAGGAAAGCAGGCCCAAGGCCAAGTAGAGATACCCTCACAAGTATCAGGTGACTCGTTGTCGCTCACATTAAACAAGTCGGTCACAGAGGTCACCGCGAAACAAAGATCCAAGGAAATCGACAGTCTAATTGCTATTATCACACCCTTACAGTTCACAAAGGGGAATCCTGATGCGGGGTGGATTTTCAATGAAGAACTGACACCCATTTATGTAGAGTAGCTGCCTCCTAATGAATTTTTCTTTGATAAAAAAGGAAAGGCCATGGTGAGGCAAGAATTATATAAAAAAGAGGGCGTAGTGGCTAAAAAATTTAAAATTATGACAGATGGGAAGGCCATGAAAGAGGAAGAATTCATAGAAGATATAGCCAAGACACTAGGGGCTTATGCTACAGCCAATCAGTACTTAGTTGGGACTTTGAAGGCCCAGTTGAAACGAAAGAACCTTCTAATCAGTAAATTGGAAGCTAAAGTGGCTACTGCTGAAGCAAATGCCAAGGATGAGGTGAGAAAAAGCCTTGAGCAAGCCCAAAAAGATAATCTATAGGAGATCAAGAAACTTAGATCCGACCTTGAGCAGGTGCGCCAGTCGGTGCAAATTAGCCAAATGTAGGTAAGCCAGTAAGGGCAACAAATTATGGAATTACAATCAAAGTTGGATGTTGCCGAGAATCTGGTTTTAGACATAAAAATGTTCAGATCCCAAGCTACCAAAATCCAACAGAAGGTATTAGCGGCTCAACAAGAATTGCTTGTAAAAGTAGGACCATTCAGAACCACTTTCAGACTATAGATCAAGGGTTAGAAAGTAATTATTTGAGGGAAAAAGAAGCTGGGGAAGCTCGAGTTTCTTTCCAAGACATTGTTATAGCTACGGCGAAGATAAAGATGGTCGACAACTCCAAATTATCCATCACAGAACAAACTAGAGGGAATATATTGTTGAAGTTCTGGGAGAATAATATATTAGAAAGCAAGGGGAGAGATAATGAAGTGATGAATTCTTGTGAGGAAACGTTCACCTTGATAAGTAAAAGTTTGCTAGACCTTGATAAGGAAAGCATTGCTGGGACACTGGGAAAAATCAATATAGCTAAACACTTGCTGGACATCAAAGAAAACATGGAGAAAGAGCAAACATAGATATCCCAGATAAGACAGGTCGATATGGTCCAAGTGGACAAATGGCTAGTACAACCAAGTTTACAATTATGCTCTATCATCACGGAAGACCGACAAGTAGGGAAAAGGTTTCCACAGCTGGCGAAGAGTTGTTACACCTTTGAAGCAAGCAACCAAGCAGAGCCTTCCAGGTTGATAGCCTAGTTGGTGGAGAGGTGTGTCATTTGCATCGAGCAGGCGAAGGGGCAGGTTTTTGGTGCTAAACAATGACAGATGTCAACCCATTCTATTTCTAGAGATGGAAGGGTTGAGAAAGAAAGGTGCCCCGCCCTTATGAGGGAAGACAAAGATGAGGAGATGAAACGCTCCAATTTTCCATTTGTAACTGACAGGTTTCCAGAACGATCGGAATTCTAGATGTTCAAAAGTTTGTTTAAATAAAGGAAAGATTGTAATAGAAGAGGCTTTTTGGCGAGTGGTAGATTGTAATAGAGAAAGTTCTTTTAAGCCAAGATTAATACAAATTGAATTGAAGACTCCATATTTCATCAAGATTGAGTTATGTGTTTTTCCTCTGTATTTCATGCTTCATGTCATTTCTTACATATATGTGTTTGATGAATGTTTTAGCTGCAATTTAGTATAACTTCTACTGTGGTGATCAAGTTCTAGGTATCTAGTTATTTACAGTTTCTCCTCTGTATCGACTACTAGAAGGTACAAGACCTATGAATTATTTAGATCTCTACATTATATGCTT
>JASDQU011313691.1:12350-24713 GCA_032191745.1 Picea mariana
AGTGTGGGATTCCTCTGAAATTGATGCCCCACATTGTTGACAGCTCTATGTTTTCACACTCGGTTTCAAGATTTTAAACCTAGTTATGGAAAACGACCTTCATTTTTCGCTAAACCTTCGATTGGCTTCACTAAATTTTCCCTGTATAATCTAAAGTTGAGATAAGCACTTTAACACATCCACCTTCTTTTAAATCTCTGTTCTCCCCATGACTGTACCCATTGTAAGACAACCCAACATCGAACCCAGTCTATCGGATCAAACTAGCATTTCTTTGAATCTTTTCGATACCATACTTAAGACCACCACCACCTAGATAGAGCTCGAATGTTCATGGGCCGCCATCGAGTGGGATTATCAACATTCAAGAATATTTGGAAGCTAGACAAAGACAACTTCGAGATTGGCCATAGATTCATCCCATGAAGTTGTTTCTTCCCCTTCCTTTTCTTCCACTCTTTTTAGATGCTTAGACTCTACACTTTATAGCGTTAAGTGTAGACTCAGAAACAACATCTTAGTGGTGTTGTTGTCGGGGACGGAGAATTGTAGTCACTTTCCCCTAAGAAAACGACATTTCCAAGTTTCATTTTTTTGATAGTGAGCAAAGAGTGAACACCTTGTTAAGGCTAAACCTTCATCATTCACTTGGTGACTCCACTCTTAAGTAAGCTAACATCCTTTCAGAAGAACACCAGAAAAAACCCATATGCCAAACAGATAGTGCCAGCTTCCGACCCTGAAAAAATACTAAGACCAAGGGGTCTTTTTAAACAAAACATGGTTGCATATCAACCCAAGTCTAATCAGTCTAAAGATAAGACCTCTTTTGAACCTTCATCCTTGCGAGAACTTCCTCTATGGAAAATATCGGACAGTGCCGTAAAAAAAAATACCTCTCCGACTACCTCTTACATTACGAAGGGCAAAACGCCTGCCTCAAAACTCATCCCTATTGATATCCCATCGAATCTCAATATAAACCCCTCTGGCACTCTAGGCCTTGAAGAAGTTTCCACGTACACGGATTCGACACCGGTGGGTTCTCCATTTACATATCTTGCAAGTCGGAGGAGCTGAGTCCACGTATAGCTTCTTCCCCTTTTTTATATTTCACCTCCCCTGGTAAAACGTTTCTCGATTTTTCACCTTTCCACCCCGAGGAAGCCATAGAATTGCTATACATCTTTTCCAACCCTCTTTACAATGCTCTGATTTCCTCTCATAGGTTATCCATGGCCGCCACCGGAGGAGGAGCAGGGGGAATAGGAGGACAAGGCCAACAACCGCCTCCCATGGTTTTCACCAAAGTAGCTGCTAGATACGCCCCCTTGGTCCTTCCAGTACTTCTCCATGACTTACCTGAAAACTATATGAAAAACTTACCCAAGTTCATAGGAGAAGGGGATCTAACTGCAGCTGAGCATATCAATTTTTTTGATCAATTCGTTGATATTCTAGGTCTCGAGCATGAGGACATGTATTCTTGATTGTTTGTCCAAACCTTCGAGGGACAGGTAAGAACTTGGTTTTGGAGCCTACCCCCAGGTTCAATCATATCCTACGATGCTCTAGAAGACCTCTTTCTCAAACAATGGGGCGAAAGAAAGGATCATTTATACTATTTGAACAAGTTCGGGTCTTTAAAGAAAAAGGATTTGAAACTATTATGGAATTTATCCAAAGGTTTAACAAGTTATATAATAAGATCCCTGTTGAAGTTAAACCATCTCAACCCGCCACCAAAGTAACTTTCGAAGGAGATTTTGAACCCGATTTTGCTCTACTATTAAGAGAAAGGAAAGGGTCCAACCTAAACCGAATGCAAGATGACGTTGTCGAAATTGAGTCAAACATGATGGATTCGGGTAAATTAAAAATGAAAATTGAGACAGGAAATAGGGAAACTAGACGTCTTAGAGAACAAGCAGGCCCCTCTGGATCTAGAATATCCTCAGATGAAAAAATGGATGACATGGCTAGGATAATAAAATAACTATCAAACAAAATATCAAGAATGGAGCTAGATCAATCCAAAGCCGATCACCAGTTCCAACCAAGACAAATTAAAAATGAAGACCAAAATATCCAAGCACCTTTGAAAAATGAAAATTTTATAGGGGGAAATGATATGCAAGAGTTCAAAGACTTGGAAGAAGACATAAACAACTTAAGTGATGACTTTGTACAACCTCACTTGACCAAAGAAGATTATGAGAAGGCCCTAAACATGGAACAATCATCAGTGAAATATAATAACCTAAACGACGCTGATGATTTCGCTTATCAAGGAATCACTAAACTCTAGCACAAGTACAATCTGAGGCTCAGAAACAAACCCGTGTCGACTATGCAACCAAAGAAAATTTTACCTAGGGGTGAAATATATGAGCCCGTCCAGAAAGAGATCGAGATGCAAAATAACATAGGGGTAGATTCGCAGAATACCAACATAAAAGGGACCGAAGCCCATGTGAGAAAAAATAAGGCATCTAAAACACGGACACCTGAATCCAGAAACACTGAAAATAAAACAATGCTACTAAATAAAGTGGATAGGAAGGAATCCGATGTTTCAACCAAGGAAATGGATAAAACTCCGGGAGTTTTCTGCCTAGAAAGCGAGATACAAAAGATCAAGATACCCATACCTTTGGTCGAGTTGGCAAAGAATCTTGTGTACTGAAAACAAATAACCAAGATGATAAATTTTTCAGATCTGGAGAGTCAGTCCGACGTAATAAATATGGAATATGACAAGCCTAATATCATTAGATTGTCGACGTTTCGGATCCAGATCATGATCCATCTTCAGGACGATGGATCCTGATCTAGATCCGAAATGTCGACAATCTAATGACTACACTGTGGCTTTTCCGATCAAAACTGAAAATCCCACCCATAGCAATCTCACTCATCAAGCCTAATATCATTTTTGGTCCACATTTTGAAGGTGCTAGAGATACTGTCACCCCTTTCTATATTACACTGAAAGTGCACGATCGATTATTGCATAATTGCATGATGGACTCTGGGGCCTCTCATAATGTAATGCCCAAATCTATTATGGATAGAATAGGCCTCGAAATCACCAGACCCTATGGAGATCTTTACTTGTTCGATTCAAGGAGATTTAAGTGCATGGGAATGATCAAAGATTTAGTAGTCACTGTTGCCCAGATTCTGGTGAAAAATGTCCTAATGGACATATATGTCGCCAATATAGCCTCGAAGTATGGTTTACTATTATCCAGATCTTGGGGAGCCAAGCTCGGGGGATCCCTTCAGTTGGATATGACCTACGCCACAATCCTTGTTTTTTGTGGATAGTTCACACGGTTATATAGGGAAACACAATTGGCATATACGGTAAGTGATCCACAAAATCCTAACAATTACCCTGTTTACATCGTCGATCAAGACCTGGGAAATTGCATTCTGTCCTTCGACAATACTGAAGATAATTGTACAGAATAAAGTGACATCGATGAAATCAAAACCGAAAAAACAGTTAAAAATGTGTACAGCACTGGAATTTGGAAAATGTTCTTTGATGGTGCTTCATCGTGTGAAGGGGCAGGTGCGGGAGTGTTTTTCATAGCACCTAAAAATGAATTCGTCGTTCCCTTCTCTTACAGGCTACAATGGGACGTAGACTGCACAAACAACGTTTGTGAATATGAAGCTCTAGTCCTGGGTCTGGAAGCTTCCAAGAAGCTGAACATAAGGAACTTAGAGGTCTATGGAGATGCTAAACTAATTGTGAAGCAGGTAAATCGACAATATTAGGCCAAGCACCCAAGACTGAGGTCCTATAGAAATTGTACCTGGGATCTAATGGAAAATTTCTTTTCATCGGTAAAGGTTCATTTCATCCCACGAGACGAAAACCAACAAGCCGATTCACTGGCCAAAGATGCTTCGAATTTCTCACCCCCTACTACTTTCAAATTAACCACATAGAGGTAAGGCACAGACCATCCATACCAAACAACATACAACACTGGCAGGTTCTCAAAGATGATGAACAGATTAGAAAGTTCTTGAAAATGGTGGGTGATTTCTCCAAAACCCACATTGACCAAGAAAACCAAAACGATCATACCAAGAAAAAATTGCAAATCATCGCCTGCTAGTGTTAAAACGTAATCAGATCCCTAAGGGCCTAATGCCTCTGGAAAGGTTGTTTGATCAAAATGACATGCCTCTGAAGTCCACCTTACAGCCCCAACCGGAGGAGGTCGAAGACTGTGACGTGGGCACCACCAAAGAGCCTAGGATAGTGAAGTTAACAAAGTACCTTCCTCCTGAGATAAAAAGAAAGTATAAGGACTTACTCGGGTAGTATAAAGATGTCTTTGCATGGTCTTATGATGAGATCAGAACCAATGATACCTTTGCGATCGAGCACAAGATACCTTTGAAACCTGGTGTTAATCCCTTCATCTAGAAGCTCAGACAAATCAACCCCATTTTACTGCCTGCGGTAGAAAGAGAAGTGAAAAAGTTGTTGGACGCGAAAATAATTGTACCTCTCAGGTACTCTGAATGGGTGGCGAACTTAGTCCCAGTTAGGAAGAAAAGTGAGGAGATCAGAATGTGCGTTGATTTTAGAAACCTAAACAAGTCCTCTCTCAAAGATATCTATCCTTTGCCCAAAATGGATCACATTTTGGAAAAAGTAGTCAAGGCAAATAGGAAGTCCATGATCGATGGGTTTTCCGGTTATAATCAAATTACTCTCAACAAGCATGATAAAGAAAAAATATCTTTCACCACCCCTTGGGGCACGTTCATGTATGAAAAAATGCCTTTTGGTCCAATGAACGCAGGTGATACCTTCCAGCGTGCTATGGATATCACCTTCATCAGTGAAAGAGATAAAATTGTGGTTATCTACCTCGATGACCTGACTGTCTTCTCTAAATCTGACGAAGACCATCTATTGAACCTCAAGAAAACGTTTAAAAAATGCCAAAAATTATGTTTGTCTTTAAACCCCAAGAAGTCTCACTTCGCGATGCAAGAAGGTAAGCTCTTGGGCCACATTGTGTCTCAGGATGGAATTAAAATCAACCCTAAAAGGGTAGAAGCTATAGACACCATAAATATTCCTAGAAATATAAAATAAATTCAGTCATTTTTAGGAAAAATAAACTTTTTGAGAAGCTTTATCCTAAACTTTGTTGAAATCATGAAATTGATCACAGGTATGCTAAAGAAGAACAACGAAGTGAAATGGATGGCAAAGGCTAAAGCTTCGTTTTCATGCATCAAGAAAGTTATTAGCGAAGCGCCTGTATTGGCAAGCCCTGATTACCTAAAGGATTTCCTGATTTTCTCGTTTTCCTTTGAACACACAGTGGTGGCAATAATTATCCAGAAGAATGAAGAGGGTTTCGAGCAACCAATAGCCTTTTTTAGTAAAAGTCTCAGAGATGTTGAACTGAGATACGATATAATAGAGAAACAAGCGTATGCTATGGTAAAGGATTTGAAGGATTTTAGAACTTACGTGCTTCACTCCAAGGTAATCACATACATTCCCACCAGTTCCATGAAGGATATATTCGTTCAGCCTGACAATGACGGAAAAAGGGGTCGGTGGCTCGCTAAAATTCAAGAGTTCGACCTAGAGATAATGCTGATGAAACTAGTAAAAGGACAAGGATTGGCTAATCTCTTGGCAGAAACAAATTTCAGAGCACTCGGAATAAATAACCTGCAAGGATGTGAAGGACATGGGGACATAAACGAGCCCGATGACCAAATAGCTACCTCCAAAATCGAATAGAAGTTTTCCTTATCAGATTGGTATAAAGATATAATGTCCTACCTACTGACCCTAAAATTCCCTAGCGATCTGCCTCCAGCTAAAGCTAGGACATTGAATCTGCATGTAGTGAAGTACTATATATCTGAAAGTCAACTATACTGGAAGGAACCCTTAGGCTTCTTACTGGTTTGTTTGGTAGAATCAGAAACAAAGGGGGTCATAAACGAATTTCACGAGGGATTGTGTGGAGGGCATCACACCTGGAGGGCAACTGCTTATAAAATCCTAAGGGAAGGATATTATTGGCCTAAACTTTTCTCATATGTCAACATCAAAGTCAGAGCCTGTAACCCTTGCCAATTGTTTGTAGGAAAACAAAAGATCCCAACGTTACCTCTGGTTCCTGTCAAAACCCAAGCCCCTGTTCAACAATGGGGGTTAGATTTTATAGGCGAAATCCACCCACATTCCAACACTCAACAAAAATGGATCGTCACCGCCACAGATTATTTCACCAAATGGGTGGATGTTATTCCGACTAGGAAGGCAACCGATTTGGTGGTGATAGATTTCCTGGAAGAGTGCATACTCTCCAGATTTGGTTGTCCCTGAAAGATAGTAACGGATAATGGCCAGGCATTCAAATCTATGGCAATGGTTAGATTTTGCCAAAAATATAACATCATATTGAGCCACTCCACAACATATTACCCTCAAGGTAATGGGTTATCCGAATCATCAAATAAAAGTTTAATTACCATAATTAAGAAGGTGCTGAGCGAAAACAAAAAATCTTGGCATGTACACTTAAGGTACACTTTGTGGGAAAATTGGATTGGTACAAAGAAATCCATTGGTATTTCTCCTTTCCAAATGGTATATGGGACTGATGTAGTATTACCTATAAATCTAGCCATCCCAGTAATGAAGCTCTGGCAAGATGAGAAAGAAGAGCCAAACCACGTCACAAGAAGAATAAATTAGTTGATTGAGGTCCAACAATGAATGACCAAGGTGGACACAAGGATGTAGAAATACCACGACAACATGAAAGCATTGTTCGATCATAAAGCCAAAAACAGGGATTTCCTCCCCGGTGATTTGGTTTTGAAATGGGATGCTAGGAGGGAAGATTTGACAAAACATGGTAAATTCAATCATATCCGGTACGGACCATTCAAAGTCTCGGCTTCTGAAGGGAAGAATTCATTTCTGTTAGAGAATTTGGACGGTAAAAATCTCAGCGCCCCTATCAACCGATGTTATTTAAAGTACTATATGCAATAAATGAGTGCATAATCTCCATTGTATATACTGGTTTGTGTTTCCCTTTTTCTTTTTTATAAACTTTTCGGTAAGTTCACTTTCATCGCGAATAAAACAGGCTATTGTTTTCCTAGAAGTAGAGACATAAATTTTGACACCCAGAATCCCATAAATCCTGAAGACCTGATACTCTTCATGTTGTTTCATATAGGCCTCTGAATTACAACCCAAACTATGAAAGGAGAAAGGGATGGTCAGGTGTCTGAAAATTGACCCACCCAAAACAGGTGACAAAGAATATTTTTTTCAAGAAGAAAATGAAGTGGTAAGGCAAAGGGATGAATTTCCGAAGTATTTGGGTTTTCAAATGAATATCAATTAAACACAATAGTGGTCTCACAAGTATGATGTGCTCACTTGAGTCAGGATTGCATGATAACATCCGGTTCGTTGAGGTCCATAGCCTTCTCTCTTTCTCTTTTTTCACCCTTGGTCCTCTCTCCTTAAGCTCTGACACCTGCCCATACCATCCATAGAGGAAAAGAGATTTCGCTTCAATTTGGGAAACTGGGGAATGTCTCTGGAAGAGAGCTGGTCTTCACAGCTCCTCGGTCCCCTGTTAAACAAGACCATGCATAGGAGGATCCTAACTCTCTTAGGTCTTTTAATAGTTTTCAAATGGTCAGGTCTTGCTCAAAAGAAGACCCCTAGAAATGAATTCCCCCCTTTTTCCTGTGAACTAGGGCATTGTGAAGGTTAAGAGAAATTTGGTCCAGAGCACTCAAAGCAAGTTGACAGACCTCTGTTGCAAATTTTACACAGATATCACCCTTGGTATAATTTATACTAATTGATTTCCCCCAATTCATTTTCCAAAAATAAAATATAAGACAGATGGTGAAAGGAAATTCATAATTGATTGCCCCCATCTAGTCCAAAGAGATGATGAAAGGAAATTCATAAAATGATTGCCCTCATCTCAGCATTTAAATGCATAATTACCTTTTGAAGTAGTGAAAGGAAATTCAATAAAGGGGACCAGATAACTTCACCGGGGTACTTAATAGGCTCGTTGGCAGTGAAGCAATGTCTAAGATATCTGTAAGGCTGTCATACATAAATGATACTATGCTCTGGTAATTAGCTTTCTCAAAACTAGATCTACATCTCAGGTTCATTGCAGGTCTCCCTGATTAAAAGAATGAATTTTACTTCATTTTGATGCAAGCCAAAACCTACAGGACCTGTTGAATTTCCTAAGATTTGTTTGGACCGTCTTGAGCAGACCCAATTTCAGTGTCGAGGAAGGGAAAGTTACCGTGGATTACGGCTGAGCTTAGAAAGCGTTTCGGGTTTTAAAATATTTCCAGAATTAAATTTGAAACCTCAAGGTTCTCTCTGTATCCTCTTTCCCAACCAGTTTCTTAGAAGCAAAATGATGACTCCATTTACCCATACAGGCACTTGGTCTACTGTTCTTCTTGTCCCGCGAGGAGGCGAGATCCCTAGTTGGATCCTATGTTGGAGCCGCCTTCTTCTAATAAGTGAGATGTTATACTTAAGCCCAAAAAAGCTAGTTTCAGGATTTCGTTTATTTCGTGACACTACCCACTGAATCTTTAGTATCCTGACATGTGAAATGGCGATAACAGTTTTAAAGTTTACCCAGGTTAGTGTTAAGAGTAAATCACTTTAAGCCTTAGTTAAGCACTATCATGATTTTGTCACTTGACGATCGCTCTCCCAAAAAGTAGTACCTTCGTAGCTTTGATTCGTGAAGTCGCGATATTCATTAATTAAGTGTGGGCTAATTAAGAGCTTAAGTCAGATCATGAGTAATCAACTAAATCGCATCATCGCAATTTTGGGTTTTGGGGGCTCAAAGGCTAGGAATGAAATCTTCCGATATGCCGAACACCGAAAAGGGGGGATTAAAGACTAAAAAAAACTTAATTAAAGGAGCAAAACTAGATTAATCAACGCATTAAGCAACCTTTAACACGCACAATATATGGAGTAAGTTTTAAATGTTTTTTCATTTTTTCGTGTTACGACTTGTCAAGCATTTATGGCATTTATTTGAATTGCGGTGAGGTGTCAGATAGTAGGATCTCATTTTTACTTCTAAATATTTCTATTAAGCGATTTGACCGTTTTGTTCGCAAGGACACCGGGTGTTTAAATGACCAAGATTAAGAGTTTTCCCTTCATTATTTCAGTTCTCATTTCTATTTGTGTGCAGAGACATTTTACCAGGATAACCGTTGTTTGTGATTTTCAATCTTTTCGACAGGTGGTCAAGTTGCAGGTTTCTCTATCATGGCTCCATGAAAAACGTCCAAGTCAGCTGCCAAGATTTCAGGTCAGGGTTTAGACATTATTTCTTATACCTCACCTTGAAGTATTAATTCTATCAAGACATGGTCATACGTTTCCAATATCCTACAAGCTGAATCGATAAATTGTTCGGATTATTCTAGCGACAACGAGAAGGATGATTTATCAACCAAATACAAAATCGTCGCTCAAGCAGAGATGCACAAAATAGCGGCGAGGCACCAACTTCTTCCCTTTTTTGATATGATTAGGTGGGCTTTGGACCATGTTATCGGACAAATCAGTAGGTGTAGACACTAACTGATCTCCTTAGATCCACCTAGATCTAGAGCAAAACACACCAGAACATGACACTTTCCTTAAGTTTTAAATATTGAATTTACTAACTAAAGAGGGATGAGTGACATACCGTTTAAGTGTCGCTTCCTCTCACCATCGCCATCCTAGCTCCATTCCAACACTCATACAATGATGATCCTGCAAAAGAATGCAACCAACCAAAGTGATAGCAATAGCATAAACTCAATATAAACCTATGTATGTGATTAAGGAATCATACAATAAAACACAACAAGATTTATAGGAAAGAATCATATTACTGTATCATATTAAATGTGAAAGAAAGATTACAACCATGGCCTTGATGTTGTAAGGTCCCTTCCAATTGTTCTTCATTCCCCACACACTTCTTGCTCCAAGGATTATGAGACCATGGATCTGATAGCTACTCATAATCTATCTTGACAAAGAAAATCTCAAAGCCACTCCAACCAAGCTAATAATTCCAAGCCAACCAAAGCTCAAAAGCTAACCAAAAGCTAACTTTCTCCATGAGAGCTCCTCTCTTTTTATTAGTTGAAGAGGATAAGGTGAGGAGGTTAGGATGATCCCACCAAATCATGAAAGCGAGTAAGATCCAAACAATTCGGATGCCACCTCACCATAGAAGTTTCTCCTTCTAGAAGATTCGAGAAAACGCTTGTTTTTCCCACGTGTAGGCATTCTCGCACCCTGCCTATAGAGAAATCTGCGAACATCTCATACCCTAGCTATGGTGCAACCTGTGAAAATCAGGCATTCTCGCACCCTGCCTATATAGCAACCTGCGAACTTCCTTTTTAACAAGGTTTTTACAAGGGAAAATGCAACTTCTTTTCTCAGGAAAAGTTCTTCTCCCTTCTCTCTTCAAGAACTCAGGCCACTGACCCCTCTGAAGGAAACATATAGGTTTACATCATTAATGGTCATAGGGATGACGAAAATAATGTGTAATAGAGAGGCCCCCAAAGTATGAAGTTAGAACAAGGTGATAGCTGAAATACTTTGTCGAGTGTGTGTAAGGAACAAGGAACAGTCGGTCGGAAACCTACCAACAAACAAGGAAATATAGTACAATAATATATCATCACTGAGGTAGAAATTCCCATACTCAGAATAAAACATAAATGCCGACATGCAAAGATCCATGTCAAGTAAGACAGGTCATGGCCACTAAACATACACTGTGGATCCATGCCAATATGACTCAAATCTGAACATAGCCACCAAAAATACACTGTGGATCTATGTGTTAAAGACTCAAATTTGAACATAGCCACAAGACATACAATGTTGATCTATGCAACAGTACACTGAATATACTCCAACGCAACCTGAATCTGTCAGAAAATATCTAGGGTCTTCATATCCACCACTCTATAGTACGAATCTAACCATGTGAATACATGTGTTGAAGTTGAACATGGTAGAAACCACTTGATTACTCGTCATTAGTGTATACCGTTAACAAGTGCGAGGGAAATCACCATTAATGTCAATGACTCCCAAGGTACACTAGTACAATCCAACGAATGTGAATTAATGAGCTGAAGTCGAACACTCGGTAGAATCTCCCGATCAGGGGTTAGTAATGAAAACCCACCATNCTAATTCCTGGATAATGAGTTGAAGTCAATAGGAAAAGACTCATCATAGGAGGGCCTTAATGTATCCCCCATCAATGAAATGAAACAAGTAACAAGATTTGATGTAGATCAGAGTAACAAGTGATTCAGTACTGACTTAGGGATGGCCGACGCAATAGAAGGCTTAAAGACTACAGAAATGGCCGACGCAATAGAAGGCTTTTCAGGTTGGACATCTTTTTGAACATATTGACGACATGACAACTGTCTTGGAAATACTAACTCAACAACAAGGATCACAGATCAATTTGTAATCTTATAAGAGTATGATTAGGAGACAAGTGGATTTTCCAACCTAGACACAAAGCGAGTGAAAGGGTGTCATGTTCAAAAGTAACTCTTTCATGGAATATAGGTTTAGACACAATTCTTTCCCAAATTTCCCCCCACCATTTCTGGCGAGTACCTCTTTATTTTTACGCAAGCTTGAGGAGGATAACATATGCTGATAATGTAAGCTCATCCTTTGGATGAGTCCCTCAGAGTATGTTTAACGAACCCTAGGAAGGAGTGGTTCAGTCCCATATAGGCCTTTCGATGTTTGTTTAACGAGTCCAAAAATAGAAAACTCGGGGGTTTTTCATGTTTTGAGAGTCTGAAAAACACTTAAAGAAAACTCTGGTCCCATATGGGATTTTCAATGTTTGTTTAATGAGTCCAAAGAAAGAAAACTCAAGGGTTTTTCATGTTTAGAGAGTCTGAAAAACACTTAAAGATAACTCTCTCAGTTCCTTTTTCGTAAAGTAGTCTGATGAGACCGAAAAAGAGATAAAATATCGCTCAACAGACGTTTTCTTTAAATACTTTAACGAGCGTGAAAAGAACAAGGTCGCTTGGCAATATTTTCATGTTTAGAGAGTCTGAAAAGAGATTAAAGGGAACTCCAGTGGGTTCCTTTTTCATATAACCTTTACGAGTCTGAAAAAGTGATAAAAGTATACTCGGTTACATTCTCATTGATTTACGAGCACGAGAAAGAACAAAGACTAAGCTCCGTAACTTATTCTCATGTATTTACGA
>JASDQU011313691.1:24813-36576 GCA_032191745.1 Picea mariana
CGTTTAAATGTCGCTTCCTCTCGCCATCACCATCATAGCTCCATTCCAACGCTCATACAATGATGATCCTGCAAAAGAACGCAACCAACCAAAGTGATAGCAATAGCATAAACTCAATATAAACCTATGTATGTGATCAAGGAATCATACAATAAAACAGAACAAGCTTTATAGGAAAGAATCATATTACTGTATCATATTAAATGTGAAAGAGAGATTACAACCATGGCCTTGATGTCGTAAGGTCCCTTCTAACTATTCTTCATTCCCCACAGACTTCTTGCTCCAAGGATTCTGAGACCATGGATCAGGGATGATTTTAGGGATGGAAATCTATTTTAAAATTTAGAAACCTTGGTGAGTCTTACTAATCCTTCATATGCCAACTATAAATCATTGGCGATATTTTTTTAAAAATATTCAAATTTCTAAGGATTTTATATAGTTTTTATACAATTTTGGCGTTTTTTAAGGTAAAATAATTTTATCCTATAGAATTTGGGTGAATCATTTTTAAAATAGCAAACCTCGTTTTTGGAAAATCCATGGAAAATTAGCCCATAAGTGAAATTTAGCCCCTAAAATCATCCATGCCATGGATCTGATAGATACTCACAATCTATCTTGACAAAGAAAATCTCAATGCCACTCCAACCAAGCTAATAATTCGAAGCCAACCAAAGCTCAAAAGCTAACCAAAAGCTAACTTTCTCCATGAGAGCTCCTCTCTTTTTATAAGTTGAAGAGGATAAGGTGAGGAGGTTAGGATGATCCCGCCAAATCATGAAAGCGAGTAAGATCCAAACCATTCGGATGCCACCTCACCATAGAAGTTTCTCCTTCTAGAAGATTCGAGAAAACGCTTGTTTTTCCCACATGTAGGCATTCTCGCACCCTGCCTATAGAGCAACCTGCAAACATCTCGCACCCTAGCTATGGTGCAACCTACGAGAATCAGGCATTCTCGCACCCTGCCTATATAGCAACCTGCGAACTTCCTTTTTAACAAGGTTTTTACAAGGGAAAATGCAACTTCTTTTCACAGGAAAAGTTCTTCTCCCTTCTCTCTTTAGGAACTCAAGCCACTGACCCCTCTAAAGGCAACAAATAGGTTTACAACATTAATGGTCATAGGGATGACGAAAATAATGTGTAATAGACCATGTGGACATCGCAATTAGGATGATTATCAACGAACAAAAGGTGATGATTGGTACCTTCAGGCCAGAACATTTGTGGGCAATGTATAAAGTATCACCCATGCAGAACCTTACTCACAATGTTGAATTCCTAGAAGGTTTCAAGAAGAAGGAGTGTGAGCAGTATGAAAAATGTTTATCTGATCTGATCAAAGATTGGGTCTCACACCCTATGAAATTCAGGGCTGACACTAACGGGATCTATTCAATCTCTTCCTTGGGGCCATAGTTCAAGTACATAGTGATGATGACCTACAGGTTGTATGGGAAAGAAGACACTACCCATTTTTTCCTCCCATGGGTGCCACTCATTCATACAGTCACTGAGGGTTTCTCCTTCGACTGGGCCAAATTGTTGTCTGACAGTCTGACCAATCAAATTACCAAATATCGAGCACAAAGTGTGAGTAAGAAATAAGCTTCGTTCTTTATGTCTGCTTACATCATGGATGCCATCTGCTTCATGACACCCTTCCCACTAATAAACTGGAGCTGGGCTCCATCTAATACAAAGCCTATTCATGTCTACCACTTGAAGCTTTGGGAGGATAAGGCCAAAGAATTCATCTACAAGATCTTCAACTGGGTAATGGTGCCATTGCATGTTGCCATCTTTGGCCAACCACCTCCCAGGATGTCATATAGTGTCACGGCCAACCTAAGTAGCATGGCATAATGGTATCTAGATGCGAAATTTTTGTATATCAGGGTTTTCAACACCTCTGTACCTCCATATGCTCTACCTCTATTCTTGCCAGATAAGCTATTGTGTCGCAAGATTGCCAGACAGACTGTGCTCAACGGAATAGGAAAAGAGCTCAAAGGAGTATCAAAAAGGTATGGCCACCCTTCCCTATTCATATTGGTGTATATTCCTTGTTAGATTTTGGCCATGCCAAAGCCGAGGCTATGGATTTAGAAGAAATGAAGCCGATGGATATTGAGATCAAGAAGCACGACCCTAGTAAGGTTGTGAGCAATCACCTGGTGAGTTACGGCCTGAAGAGATATGAACACGAGGATTCGCCTCATGATGAAATATTCTGGGGCACGAGGTCCTTCTTTGAAGTCCTAAGTCATATCCAAGCCCTTCCACTTGGAGATATGACTAATTTTTTGAAATTCCAGGATCACCGACGGAGTTGTCTCCCCCAGATTTTACAAGGTGAAGCCCCAAAGCTTCCTGTTACAAAGTAGACAGAAGCCAATGGTGTAAAGGACTCGAGTCCTAATAGGGAGAAGAACCAAGGGAAAACAGGGGAGGCTAGAACCTTAGAGAAAGGAGCCGAAGTCCCCCACAAGCAGGAAGGAAACCCCGAAAAGGGTATGCCAGGCAAGCAGGCCCAAGGCCAAGTAGAGATACTCTCGCAAGGATCGGGTGACTCACTATCACTCACGTCAAACAAGTCAGTCACAGAGGTCACCCCAAAATAAGCATCCAAGGAATCAACAGTCCGATTGCTATTATCACGCCCTTACAGTTCACAAAGGGGAATCCTAATGCAGGGTAGATTTTCAATGAAGAACTGACACCCATTTCTGTAGAGGAGCTACCTCCTAACGAATTTTTATTTGATAGAAAAAGAAAGGCCGTGGTGAGGCAAGAATTATATCAAAAAGAGGGTGTAATAGCTAAAAAATTTAAAATCATGACAGATGGGAAGGTCGTGAAAGAGGAAGAATCCACGGAGGAGATAGTCGAGACACTAGGGGCTTTTTCTATAGCCAATCAATACTTATTTGGGACTTTGAAGGCCAAGTTGAAATGAAAGAACCTCCTGATCAGTAAATTGGAAGCTAAAGTGGCTACTACTGAAGAAAATGCTAAGGAAGAGGTGAGAAAAATCCTCGAGCAAGCCCGAATAGCTGATCTGCAGGAGATTGAGAAACTTAGATCTGACCTTGAGCAGGTGCGCCAGCCAGCGCAAATTAGCCAAACAAAGGTAAGCCAGCAGGGGCAACAAATTATGGAATTACAATCAAAGTTGCATGTTGCTGAGAATCAGGTTTTAGACATAAAAATGTTCAGATCCTAAGCTGCCAAAATCCAATAGAATGTATTAGTGGCTCAACAAGACTTTCTTGTAAAAGTAGGAACCATTCAGAACCACTTTTAGACAATAGATCAAGGGTGAGAAAGTATTTCTTTGAGGGAAAAAGAAGCTGGGGCAACTCGAGTTTCTTTCCAAGATGTTGTTATAGCTACGGTGAAGATGGAGATGGTCAAAAACTCTAAATTATCCATCATAGAACAAACTAGAGGGAATATCTTGCTGAAGGTCTGGGAGCAGAATATATCAGAAAGGAAGGGGAGAGCTAATGAAGTGATGAATTCTTGTGAGGAAACATTTTCCTTGATAAGTAAACGTTTGTTATACCTTGATGAGGAAAGCAGTGCTGGGAGGCTGGGAAAAATCAATATAGGTAAACATGTAGTGGACATCAAAGAAAATGTGGAGAAAGAGAAAGTGGAGATATCCTAGATAAGACAGGTCGATATGGTCCAAGTGGACAAATGGCTAGTACAACCAAGTTTACAATTATGCTCTATCATCACGGAAGACCGACAAGTAGGGAAAAGGTTGCCACAACTGGCGAAGAGTTGTTACACCTTTGAAGCAAGCAACCAAGCAAATCCTTCCAGGTTGATAGCCCAGTTGGTGAAGAGGTGTGTCATTTGCATCGAGCAGGCGAAGGGGTATGTTTCTGGTGCTAAACAATGACAAATGTCAACCCATTCTATTTCTAGAGCCGGAAGGGTTGAGAAAGAAAGGTGCCTCGACCTTACAAGGGAAGACAAAGATGAGGAGATGAAACACTCCAATTTTCCATTTGTAACTGATAGGTTTCTAGAACGATCAAAATTCTAGATGTTCATAAGTTTGTTTAAATAAAGGAAAGATTGTAATAGAAGAGGCTTTTTGGCCAGTGGTAGATTGTAATAGAGAAAGTTATTTTAAGCCAGGATTAATACAAATTGAATTGAAGACTCCATATTTCGTCAAGATTGAGTTCTGTGTTTTTCCTCCGTATTTCATGCTTCATGTCATTTTTTACATATATGTGTTTGATGAATGTTTTAGTTGGAATTTAGTATAACTTCTACTGTGGTGATTAGGTTCTAGGTATCTAGTTATTTACATTTTTTCCTCTGTATCGGCTACTAGCAGGTACAAGACCTGTGAATTATTTAGATCTCTACATTATATCCTTTCATCAAGGTATTCCTGTCTTTTCTTCTTCTGCCACAGTGTGGGATTCCTCTGAAATTGATGCCCCACATGTTGACAACTCTATGTTTTCACACTCGATTTCAAGATTTTAAACTCAGTTACAGAAAACGGCCTTCGGTTTCATTAAACCCGTCTATTGGCTTCATTGAATTTTCCCTGTATAATCTAAAGTTGAGATAAGAACTTTAAAACATCCACCTTCTTTTAAATCTCTATTCTTCCCATGACTGTACCCATCGTAAGATAGCCCAACATCGAACCCGGTCTATTGGATCAAATCAACATCGCTTTGAATCTTTTCGATACCATACTTAAGACCACCACCACTTGGACAGAGCTCGAACGTTCATGGGCTGCCATCGAGCGGGATATCAACATTCAAGAATATTTGGAAGCTAGACAAAGACAACTCAGACATTGGTCATAGTTTCATCCCCCAAAGTTGTTTCTTCCCCTTCCTTTTCTTCCACTCTTTTTATGTGCTTAGAATCTACACTTTATAGCCTTAAGTGTAGACTCAGGAACAACAGTTACCAAATATGTTGATTGTTTTTCTTATTGAATGATTCTGTGTACAACATATAAGGATTACTATACTCTATCTAAGACTCCTAAATTTTAATTCATAGCTTCATATCTTGCATAACCTTCATTTCCTTACCTTGTTTCTTATATTTGTGGTATGGTTTATCCAACTCTTGACCCCAATAATCTACTAGTTGAAGAAAAACAATAGGATAAAACAATGATCATGTAGAATTATCATTAATACTCTTCATAAGCATATCTAGAATCCATAAACCATAGAAATAATTACCTACCTTATTTTCTTCCATCCTATAGTTATTTCTCAAATCCAAAAAGTTAGAAATGCCATCATGATTCAATGAGTCCAAGTATACAAAGAACCCTTTCTCTTTCTTCCCACAATCAACATGTCAAGCTATACGGACACACACAAAACTGGCACAACACCATTTTATGTGTCATTCTTTCCTCGTATGTAGATATTTGTTGAATAAAATTATGGATTAAAACTCCAATACCTCCTAGACTACTTTGCTAATTTGAGGGTATTATAACTACCTTCAAACAGAGAAGGAAGTAAATACCTAATTGGGGCCTTGGATTTCCAATATTAAATAGAGAGATTGCATAGAATCACTTATAGCTATCAAAAATTCCACATCCTATGGAAAAGATATTTTTGAAGGATCTTCTACTTAAAATTTAGGCTAGAAATAATTTACAGTTTCATCTAGCACCTCAAATAGAGAAAATAATGATGTGTTTTCTTCTTTCAAACATTAAACATGTTGAAGGTGGTCAATAAATACTTAGTTGACATTTTTCATTTTTTTTTAATAAAATTTATAAAAGACCAAAATAAATTATAAAGATATAAATGAAAAAATAAATCGTTATGAAAGTTAACTCATAATTGTTGAAAATATTCATTATAATAATCATTATTTTATTTTAATTGATATTTGTCACCCTTATGCTAAGGAAAAAACCTAACTTTTGATTTTTTCATCCATACAAAATAGTTGGATTAGTCAAAGATGTAGTTAGTAACCTTCAACATGAAAAGAAATCCATGTCCCTATCATGTTATTTCATCTCAAAAACCATTTGATTTGAGATAGGACACATCTTAATTGTTTATATATACTAATCAACCCATTTTATTTGAGATAGGATACATATCAAATGTTCATATATAATAACTAGTGATATACATTTTTAATAGTATTAATCAATATTCGTAGTTGATAATAAGAATGATAGATTTTAATCTTATTCTTAAAAAAAAATTAAAAGAAAAAATAGAAAATGTGCAAATTAACATGATGTTATACCATTTCTATGTGATTAATAAAACATTTTTCCCAAGTTAATTGTTGCTTGTTCCATCTTAACTATTAATAGTAAAATAATGGTACAATGTCTCAATAAACTAGTCACCTAAATTGTAAAATACAATATTTTAATATTTTAACTAATCAAAGATAAAAGGGCCAATGCATAAAATCAATAGAAGAAATCTATATTGCATTTAAAATTATTGATATTTTTATCCTTTAAATCAACATCAAATTCTTAGGAGCACCAATATGCAATATATTATTACAATTGATCTAAGGGCATAGTCAAGGAGAAAAAAAAATGCTCAATTATAAAAAGTAGTTTATACAAAATATAATTTTATATAATATTTCAATTATAAAAGTAGTCTATATAAATTATAATTTTATGTAACATTGTTAGTTTGGTCCCGGTGCATAAAATCAATAGAAGAAGTTATACTGCATCGAAATTTTTTGAAATTTTCATTATTTAAAATCACATCAAATTCTTAGGAGCATCAATATACAATATATTATTAAAAGTGATCTAATTTATTCATGCACATTAATTCAAGAGGGTATAGTCAACGAGAACAAAAAAAAATCACTCAAAGTAGTTTATACAAATTATAATTTTATGTAACATTTCAATTATAAAAGTTGTCTATATAAATTATAATTTTATATAACATTGTTAGTTTATAATTTTATGTAACATTTCAATTATAAAAGTAGTCTATATAAATTATAATTTTATATAACATTGTTAGTTTTATAATTTTATGTAACATTGTTAGTTTGGTCAATAGAAAGCTTAAATATTTTCACACAAATAAAGCTTAAAACATAAATTGTTAGTCTATATAAATTATAATTTTGTGTAACATTGGTAGTTTGAAAACATAAAGCTTAAATATAAATTTTTATGTAACATTATTAATTTGACCAATAAATTATACAATAATTTTGTGTAACATTGGTAGTTTGAAAAACATAAAGTTTAAATATTAATTTTATGTAACATTGTTAGTTTGACTAATAAAAAGTTTAAATATTTTCACAAGTAATGTATACAAATTATAATTTTGTGTAAAATTGGAAGTTTGGAAAATATAAAGCTTAAATATTAAAAATATAATTGAATTATTTTAATTAGATGAAATCACTACTACCCATTTGCAAAATAAAAAGCTACAGATTTTATCTAAAACATCAAAAATATTTATAAATTAATATTGAACACTCTAATAATGATAAACCCAATAAACAAAAGAACTTATTATAAAATGACAATGCTTAATAAAATGATAATGCTTAATAGTATTCATCAATATTAACATAACATTAATATCCCAAACCTAGCTAAAGATAAATTATGATAAAAAATAAGATTGCATAACAATATACATTACATCAATCTTACAATTTCAATGTTCTCCATTAAGATGCTAGTGCATCCATGAAGATTAATCTAGAATGTTCATGAAACATACCATAAGAGACTTTTTTTTCTTATAATCACGGATAAACAATAAAAAAAAAAAATTAAAAATGTTAACTAAAAGATATTTGGAAAAAGTTATTAAAATATTAAAATAATATATCCCTTGGAGAGGAAACTAGGAATAATGGATATGATTAACAGATGTTTTGGACACGTTATTAAAATAATATGTCCCTTAGAGAGGAAACTAGGCATAATGGATATGATACCATAATTAAGTATGGATTTCAAAGTGTAAGGTCAAAAGAAACAAGATAGGACTTCTTTGAAATTATCTTCTATTTTGTTAAGTCATTATACAACACAATTTGAAAATAAAGGAATCTAAATGTTTTAAATTCGAGTATGAAACATGATAGAAAAGTGAACTTGAATTTATCAAATAAAATTGTTATTCCAAAACTTAAAAAAATCCTCCTTTAAGAGTACCTTAAATCTCTACATAAATATCGAAGCATGAAAAAACATGAAAATGGAAGAACATAAATGATCAATAACAATATTGCCATAATATATTATGAATTGCGTTGATTATCAAGAAACCATTAACAAATTTTATTGTGATAACACTCCAACTCCGTGTGGGACCATTAACAAAGTACTTGATGAAAGTATACCTCTTATATAACAATTGCATTATAGAGAACTTATGAAACTACTTCACGAAAGTATACCTCTTATATAAACAATTTCATTAGAGAGAACTGATGAAACTATCTTTCGAATTGAGAATAAAAAACTATACCTTCTCTAAAGGACTCGTATGGATATTTTTGTGATCACAATAATTGTGTTACATGTAATATGGAAATACAACAATATCTAATGGAAAAGATGGAAAATTTGACATCTGATTTTGATAACCATGAACAATATTTGAAATGTTTAGACATAGAGACTAACAAAAGAAATTTTATCAATCATCAATAAAAGAAATGCTATCAATCATCAACGTACGTTTCACAAGTGATGAAGACCCACTCTTTTTACAAGGGTTATTATTAGAATCCAAGTTCAAAGGGTGGCAAAGGGTGTGATGGTTATTGGATAACACAAACATTAAGAGTCATGAGTTTGAAAATACATAAGTGACATTTCCAAATACAATGTGTATTCAATGATTTAAATACCATGAAACCCCATACTTTTAAATTAATAAAAGAAAATAACATGAATATAGAGATTCCAACAACAACCTAGATTGCAGTTTCTATATTTGAATTCCTAGTGGGAAAAAATTAGTTGACATCTGACTTTGTGGGTGAAAAATTTTGTCTTGTTCACAAGAAAATGAGGAAATTGTTGATTGATTGAGTTGGTTGTCATTGGCGTCAGCCCTCGAAGAAAGTCTGGTAGCGAATTCCAGAAGCACAAAGGTTTGGGTAAAGGACCCAAGTTTGTTTGATGGATAATGGTATGAGTTTTGATATATTTGCAGGTAAGTTTATTCTAGATGGATAGTACATGTCATGTCATTTCTGGTGGTATTTGGAACGTCACATAACTCCTCACAGTTAGAGAGTTATGGCCATGTGAAGTTGGATAACCCTCATGAGTCATCTGAAGCCCCAAAAGGTCAAAGTAGTCAAAGTGTTTGCAAAAGAAATTATTTAAATAATAAAGTTAATGGAAAACTACCTAAAATAAGGAAAGTGGAATGCTACATGAAAGTATAAATAAGAGACACGACTCTCTCATTTAATCACATGGATCTCTTAGTGACTCAGAAAACAGAACCCAAGCAATCAAATAAATAAAGAAATACAAACTAGAAAAACAATTCGTTCCTTGGTGGAGTCGCCAATTTTGTTATCGAGTTAATTGCTAAGTGCAAACACAAATCAACCCCCCTAGCTTCACCACAAAACTAGAACAAAACAAGGCATTACACTACTCTTTCCTTATATTTCAATTATCAAATGAGAAATGGATCTAGAACATACCTTTTAAATATCGAAGATCCAACTTCACCAATGCAATCCAAGCTCTTTCACGAGGCTTATGGAGAAATATATGCAAAAGAACACAATCCAATGAAGACAAGAATAACCGAGTCTATTTGATATGAAACTATGTACGTGGTCAAGGAATCATACGATATGAACAAATAACATTCATATAGGAAATAAAAGTATATTTGTATTAAAGAATGTGGAAGAAAGATACAACCAAATGCCTTGATGTTGTCAGGTTCCTTCCAATAGTTCCTTGCTTCCCACACACCTCTAATCCACAGATTCTGAGACTGTAGATCTGATAGCTACTCACAATCTATCTTGACAAAGAAAAGCTCAGAGCCAATATACAAGCTTCAAAGAATCCAAGCTACAAAACCCAAGCTAAATCCCAAGCCAAGCTTCCAATCTCAATCCAACTAACTTTCTCCATGAGAGCTCCTCTCCTTTTATAAGCTGAAGAGGATAAGGTGAAGAGGTTATGATGATCCCACTGAATCATGAAAGCGAGTAAGATCCAAGCCATTCGGAGGCCACCTCACCATAGAAGCTTCTCCTTCTAGAAGCATCGAGAAGATGCCTATTTTTCCCACATACAGAAATCGTCGCACCCTAGCTATAGTGCATCCTGCGACAATGTCGCAGTCTAGATTTAGATCAGGGTATGACGATCAGACATCGTCACACCCTGCGTATAGTGCAGCGTGCGACGATCTTCCTTAATAGGGTTTTTACAAAGGAAAATACAATTTCTTCTCTAAGGAAAAGTTCTTCTCCCTTCTTTATTCAAGAATTTGGGCCACTGATCCTTATAAAGACAAATGATAGGTTTACATCATTAACGGTCATAGGGATGATGAAAATAATGTGTAACAATGAGCCCCCCAAAGTATGAAGTTAGAACAGAGTGATAGCTTAAATACTTTGTCAAGTGTGTGTAGGGAATAAGGAAGAGTCGGTCGGAAACCTGCCAACAAACAAGGAAATACAGTAAAATAATATATCATCACTGAGGTAGGCATTCCCATACTCAGAATACAAATGAATCAAAGAATAAATGTAGACATGCGAAGATCCATGTCAAGTAATACAGTTCATGGCCACCAAACATACACTATGGATCCATGCCATTATGACTCAAACTTGAACATAGCCACCAAAAATACACTATGGATCTATGTGTTAAAGAATCAAATTTGAACATAGCCATGAGACATACACGATGGATTTATGCAATAGTACAATCTGACTATACTCCAATGCAACCTGAATCTGTCAAGAAAGTTCCAAGGTCTTCATCTCCACAACTCTATAGTACGAATCTAACCATGCGAATACATGTGCTAAAATCGAACATGGTATAAACCACTTGATTACCGGTCATTAATGAATATCATTAACAAGTGCGAGGGAAATCACCATTAATGTCAATGAATCCCAAGGTACTTTAGTACTTTTTGGATCTTGTAGCCATTCCTGGCGAACGACTTGGAGCCAATCTGGTACAATGAATGAAAGAGAAAAAATGGATCATTCATCTTCATATTTTTGGGAAAGTGCATCCACAACCACATTGTCTTTGCCTTTCTTATAAATGATCTCATAATCATATCCAAAGAGTTTAGTCACCCATTTTTTTTGTTTTGGGGAGGAAATGCATTGTTCCAGAAAATACTTGAGGCTTTGATGGTCTGTCTTAATTTGGAACCATTGCCCCAATAGATAAGGATGCCACAGATCCACGACATGCAGAATAGCCAACATTTCCTTTTCATAGATGGATTTGCCCATATTGCTTTCAGATAGTTGCTTGTTGGTAAAGGCCAAAGGGAGACCCTCTTGCATAAGGACAACAAAAATTCCTTTCCCTGAAGCATCACATTCCAACACAAAGGTCTTTGTGAAATTGGGAAGGGCGAGGACTGGAGTGGTGCACATGGCCATCTTGAAGGTTTGAAAACCTTGAGCAGCAGCTGGAGTCCAAGTGAAAGAGTTCTTTTTTAGGAGAGCAGTGAGAGGTGC
>JASDQU011313693.1:13295-24712 GCA_032191745.1 Picea mariana
TTTTACAGGAAAATCCCCCTGCGGACAGGTGGATTCCCTCTTGAACCCTAAATCTCTAATATCAAGACAAAAAGGTGCTAAATTTGGTCACTGACATCCCTTTAAACCTAGCTAAACTAATCTATAGAGAAGAGGAAGAAGATGTACCTTTTTATGATGTTTTTCCCCGCCCAGTTCCAAGTTGAGCTCTGATCCACAAGATCTTCAACAGGTCCTGCAATCCAATCAAAGACAAAACATGCTTCCTATTCTACTACGATTAGTCTGAAACTAGATCTATCCATTAAAGAAAATTTCATGTAGGCATACACAATATTGAAGGAAACATGCCAAGCACATGTATTAATGAAAACTTGATAGAAATACTTACAGACCTTTGATGTAGATGCATCAACCTCACCAAGCTCTCCTTGTCCAACCCCTTTCTCAAATGATCCACAAATAAAATGACTATGCTTCACTGATTATCTCCCTTATGAGATCATAAGTTTGATGCTTTCAATGTCCTCAATACCACTTCTCATGACATCATAAGTTTGGTATCTCTAAAACTCCATCCCTTTCACCATGAGAAGGCCTCCTTATGTAAGCTTGGAGAGAGCCAACCACCTTAGAGATTCTTGGGATAGGTTGAGGATATTTCTCCATCAGTTGTGGATCTTTCATAAGATCCATCCTTGACCGCAGATTCGAATCCAACCAACTCCAGAGATGATGGGGATTTTACCCTGATTTTCTTCAACAACCCAAGGTTTCCTCAAATAGCCCAATGTTCCACTAGAATGGGGCACAAAGTGTTGCAACGATCGCCCAAAGGAGGGAAAGGAGATCGGGAACTCCTTGACAATGGGTAGGGGAGCGCTGTCCAAAATTTCCTCAAAAAATCTCAGTGCTCCCCTAGGAGGGTGCACAGAGTGCTGGAACACTCCCCTAAAGAAGATCAAGGAGCGTTGGCCTTCAAAATTCATTTTTAAGTGGTTTTTTTCATGGAAAATATTTGTACTTTTTATCAAATGATTTATTCTTCTTTAACTAGTCTCCGAGGGTGTCTTCAAGTGTTCCTTGTGATGTCGTTCGAGACATGACATGGGAAAGATGACTGCATGATGTCTGTGACACTTGCGACACTTGTGGCCAAAATGAGACACCTCCGACACTTGTAATGATGACAAAAGGTCATCATTGAAATGAGTAATTTTGATGTGTAACAACTACTTCAAGAAGAGGAAGGGGTAGAGTGTGAATCATAGTAAAGATACCAACAACCATTGCAATCATTTCAATCATTGCAACATTGATTCCCACACCGAGGAAAAATGTTGGAAACTACATCTAGAGATAAACCTGAAGAACCACAAGAAGGAAGGAAAGAAAGAAAAAGAACCTTCTAGCCACATATTCAATAAATCAGATTGAAATTAGCTCAGATGTGGATGAAAAAGTTTCCTGTACATCTATGCAGAAGGAAGTGAATCTGAGTAGCCTTCATCACCAGGAAGAGAAAGAGATGACCAAGCTCTTCCACATCAAGATTCAGGTCAAGAAGACCGAGATAGATTCTCTATTTGACTTTGGTTCACATGATAATCTCATAACAATGGATCGGGTAAAAAATATTGGATTGGAGGTTCATGAACATCCTAGCCCCTATCCATTGGTTTGGGTAAATAAGGATTCATATATAAAGGTAATGAAATAGTGTAAGATTAAATTTTCTATAAGTGTTGATTTTATTAATGAAGTTGAATTAGATGTAGTACCCCTTGACATATGTGAAGTAGTGTTTGGAAGCCCCTACATGTATATGAGGGATGTACTATTCATGTGGAGAGACAAATAATACTGACTGATCAAGGATGGGAAGTCCTACATCATCAAAACACATAAAGGAAAGTCAAATATATCACTAGTAAATTCCAACCAAGCCAATAAGTTGAATAGTTCTAGTAAGAAATATGTTTTTCTTTTCTTAAGAGAATATTAGTCTAATGAGAAGTCAATGAGAGTGAAGGAATCCCTATAGGGGTGTACTAAAGAGAAGAAACATCAGTTGGAGGATATTTTACAAGAATACAAATGCATTTTCAAGGAGACTAAATGGATACCACCCAAGAGGGATGTGGGGCATGAAATATAGTTATTTCTAGATTCACCATTGCCAAACATTGGGCTTTATAGACAATTTGTTATAGAAGTGAATAAATTGAAGAAAAAATTGTAGTAGTTGTTGGAGTAGGGTGTGATTCAACCAAATACATCTCCTTGTGGGTCACCCATCATAATTTTACCCAAGAAGGATGGGACTTGGAGTCTGTGTATCAATTACAAGGCATTGGAAAACTTTACACTTAAGAATTGGTACCCTCTACCAAGGATCGATGATCTGTTGGACCGGTTGCAGCATGCCAAGTTATTCACTAATATGGATTTGAAATGATGATATCACCAAGTATGATTCAAAGAACAATATACCTAGAAGAATTCCTTTAATACAAGTAAAGGTTTGTATGAGTGGTTGGTTATGCCATTCGGTTTATGTAATGCACTGTCTACATTTATGAGACTAATGAATGATGTTTAATGTCCTTGTCTAGATTCATTTGTTATTGTTTATTTGGATAATATATTGGTTGATAGTGCTACCTAGGAGGAAAACATCTCACATCATATGCATGTGTTAGAGACTGTAAAAAAACACCAGTTGCTGGCCAATATCAAGAAATGTGAGTTTTCTCAACAGTATTTGGGGTATGTGATTGGTGGAGTGGAGCTCAAGATAGATCCCACAAATATGGATTCCATCATGGAATGTCTAGTTACTACAAATATCACCAAATTTAGGATTTGTGTTGGCAAAACACAATATTTGCAGAAGTTCAAAGCTTCGTTTTTGGCAGTAGCTACACCACTCCATGCCATAACAAAAAATGGTAAGAGTTTCTAGTGGGGGAATAATCAACATAAGGCCTTTGATGAGTTGAAAAGAAACATTGTTCAAGCATCATTTCTCACATTACCAAACTTGTAGAAGCCCCTTGAAGTGGAGACAAATGTAGGTGGGTATGCCATGGGAGTAGTACTGATGCAAGGAGGAAGGCATGTTTGCTATAACTTTGAAGTATTTCATGGGGAGGTTCTCAACTACACTATCTACCTCAAGAAGTTCTATGCCTTAGTAGAAGTTGTCAAAAAGTGGAATAACTTTTTGGTGTGTAAGAACAACATCATTCACATAGATCACTAGCCACTACAATATTTGCAGGCCCATAGTAAGATACAACAAACCATGTGTTACAAGTGGATGGGTTTTTTACAAAAAAATCATCTAGTCATCAAGTATAAGAAGAGTAGCACAAATAAGTTGGTATAATTGTTTTCACAACCACCCACATCCAAGATTACATCTTTATTAAATATGATTAACATGGATCCTTTTTCCCATGATTCATACTAATAGGCATACACAGAAGATGAGTACCTCGAGGAGGTGCTTTAGTAGCTACAGTGCCAAATTCCTATAGAAGAAGGTAATGGCAAGGTTGACTATCAATTCCAAAATGGTTCACTCTACAACATAGACAAGATCTATGTTCCTAAAGGTGAACGATTGCAACTTATTATAGAGTCTCACACCTCCAAGATTATAGGACATTTGGTGTGGGGAAGATAATTACCAATGTACATAGGTATGTGTATTGGCCTAGAAGGGAAGAAGATGTAGAATGGTATATTGTAGAATGTATACTTTGTTGTACCAGCAAACCCAACAACTTGAAGCAAGGTTTATACGATCCCTTACTTGTACCCACTCAACCTTGGGAAAGAATTTCCATGAATTTTGTGGGCGTTTTACCAACCACATAGAAGGGACATGACTATTTATTTATGGTAGTTGTTAGGTTCAACAAAATGTGCATTCTCATGCCTTGTAAAAATACCATCAAGGGACATAAAACAACAAACTTGTTCTTTGAACAAGTAAAGGTGCACTTTGGGATACCAAAGAGCATCATCTCAGACATGGATACCATATTTATTAGTTCATTTTGAACTACATTGTTTGAGAAGATGGACACTAAGTTGAAATGGTCTACAACATTCTATCCACAAATAGATGGAAAGACAAAAGTAGTCAACAAGAATTTGGTGCAGGATTTGATGGGTTACAATAAGAAGCATTTGAATACTTGGGATGAACATTTGATCTATATACAATGCTCTTATAATAAACCAATCCACACTTCTACTGGTAAGTCATGTTTTGAGACTTGATTTGGATATTTTCCACCTTTACTCTTAGATGTTGTATATGGACAATAAGGAGGAGTGAGGGAGGACCTCACAGGATATGCATTAAAGGATGATTTTTTTTTGATAAGATCATGAAAGTCCATTTGAAAGTACAAGAGACACTAAAGAAGTCATAGGAAAAGTATAATGAAATATCCCCACTATAATCCCTGATTTAATTAATGCTTAATGTAGATATAGTATGTGGCTACAACCAAGCAATGTAATATGCAAATTGTATTTATGAATGTTAATAATAAAATGTGATGTCATCTTCTAAGGTGACATGGATAGAGATGGGAGATGAATTAATACACTAAAGAGGAGAGGGTCTAGGATAATTCCTTAGAGGGTTCCAAGGGGGAATTACCCATTTATTTTAATTCAACCCATTTTCCTAAAATTGCTATTGGTATATGAACCTTCTAATTTTTTATTGCATGTTCCCAAAGCCAACAATTGAATACATGTAAGAGGGTGGGTGTGGGTGGTCACATACCATAGTTATTGGACAGATGAGGGCTGCGTACAATCAGCTTGGGGAATAATGTGAGTCAAACAAGTAATCCAAAGGAGAGAAAATTCGTATGCGGGTAAAAATAGTTTTTACACATTAAATTTTTGTGCAAGAGAAACATTTAGAGAGAAAGAAAGAAAGATTAGAGCTAGAAAATCCATGGAGGGAAATACATAGAGAATTCTAGAGTGTATTTGGAGAGTTTTGGAGCTCAATATTGAAGACCCAGGTTGTGAGGCCTGAAAACTAAAATCATGTGTGACTCGCACTATAGCAACAAGTATTTGTTGTCATCTAAACATAAGTAGAATCAAAATTGCTTTTCATGATAGAAACTTCCACATGATACCATCCAAGTGAAAGATAATATAGAAAACACACTTAGAAATCTCCTAAAAATTTCAAAGTTTCCGCGACATTGGATAAAAATGGCACTTAGATAGCTTGTATTTCAAAAAGGAACCAGATTTGATTTTGGTTGTAAAAATTACAATTGTAAAACAATATCACATTTTTGAATAAATTAAAATAATTGGAAAGGTTTTTTAAAGAATAAAAAATTGAAGGACACATATACAACGCTTCATGATCTGTAAGAAAAGGACCGAGTGATTTTTCCGGCTTATCTGAATTTCTCGAGTGCATTTTTTTATTTTTTTGGATCATTCAATTTTTTTTCACTAACACGTTATATTGAAAGTTCAACCGTAACACATTATATTAAAATTTCAACCATCTTCCATAGTACTGTTAGAAATTTAAAAATTTTAACTAAAATTTGTTATAATTCAAAAGAAGAGTAATGTTTCATACATCAATTTGGTGCATGGTTTCACTGTAACCTTAAAAATAGATTAGTATTATTATTATAAACATTTTAAGTAAAATTTATTATATTTCAAAAAATAGTAATAAAGTGTTATTTTTACATAATTAATATCAACATGAGTATTCAATATTATGTTTTGTATTTTTTTTTTTATGTTTTTTTAATGATAATAAATGTATTAAATTTTAGGGTGAAGTTTTATAATGTAATTTTTCCCAATTTTTTTTATCATTTTTATTTTAAATTGAATGTCAATTACATTTTTTATATGCATATTGGAATGACAAATTTAATATTACATATAAATGTACATTTACTTTTCTTCTTTTCTTATTTTTTCCCTCATGTCATTCTTTTAAAGAAGGTTTCACAATAACTAGTGATAATTCAAAAATGAGAGTGTTAGGATTTTCAATTCCTTATCAGAATTGAAGTGAAGTAGTGTAATTCCCATATTTACGGTGATAGGCATTTTATTTGGAGTTATACATGCATTTCCAAATTGCATTGATTCAAATTACACATTAAATTGAGAGGTTAATATCTTCACTTTGTATATTCAACAATTTTTATTATATATATATATATATGATTGGTTTTTGTATTAACAAAAGATTGATGTGGAACTAATAATTTTTTATACATCTCAAAAAGAGGTTATTTTGTGTCATTGTTAGAAAAAAAGACTACATAAACTGCATTCCAAATCAACCTAGATTCCTTATTTATAAAATTATAGGTATATACTTTTATAAACTAGTTCAACAAAATGAGATTTTGACAAAACATAAAAAAATAAAAGACAAAAAAAAATAAAAAACTAGAAATAAAGACCCGGGAGGGAGAAATATAAGTGTCCACCTAGGAATCCAAGGTACAACTAGTCTCTCCAAGGGAGGTATATTATCTTTCAATTTGAGCCACAATGGATGAGATTTTGAAAAATCAAGTAGGTCGTGAGAACGGGGTAGGTTGACATAATCTACAATACAAGTCACCAATGTTGAGAGGACATCTTCTGTAGCATATTGTTCCAATTGTATTCCATGCGTTAGAATAAAATAGGAGTTGGATTCATTTTTCCGTTTTCAAAGGCCCAAAATGCATCTCTCATATTCCATTGCATTTTGGTCATGGATTCAATTCCTTGAAGATTTTGTTGAGAGAAGGCATTCAACCTTGCTTCCCCCTCAAGAGTCACCATAGTGGAGAAACACATCACTTCCTCAATATTATCTGCATAATGGTATAAACATTTCCTAATCCCCTTGATCTCACCACATAAGAAACAAAAATTGCTCCGAGACATAATTTATCCTCGCTTGGCCTTCTCTAGATACACTAACTAGTAAATTTCCTTTCTTTCTCTCCTTAACATGAGTGAGAACCATAATTCTCACCAAGGCCAAATAAGGTGGGTAAACAAAAAACTTAATTTCCTCATAATGCATCATGTTATCCCTATTTTTTGGGATAACTAAGGAGATGATGTCTCGAGGCCCTCAGGTTGGAGACATGGAGTGTTGAGAGACACATGACTAGCGATGTCCACTTGCGCATACAAAATTCCCCTCTATAACCACATTTTGATCCATTTGTAAGTGCATCCACCACACCGGCTAGCTTCTAGAAGACAAATGGGTCTTGCTCCATGTAGTACGAGTCAGGTATTGTGGCAGGTAATCACCCTAATATTTGAGGCATTTAAACATGTTGTATATAAGATAATTTTGATTATAGAATGCCTACTTGGAAATTATGCTTTTGACCATGTTTCACCTTGATGAGTGTCATATATTTCCAAGTAAGTGGCCAACGTTTGGGGAAGGTTTGTGACTAGGGTTCCCTTAAGGGTTTATCATACCATTCCTGACCATACTTACCACCTTCCTCTCATTACACTCCCATCGTATTGTCTTATTATAGGCCCTTTGACTTTAGTGACCCAAGAAGGGAATGTAGCTCATTTAATGGGAAGAAGGGGAGAAAGGCCCACATGAATTATTGTTGGATAAAAAAATAAAATCCTAAATATAGACCTTCTATATGCTTCACGCAAGGATCCTCGAGAAAGCAATTAAATGCTTCTCTATAAGAAATGGGGGACCTACAAAAATAAATGATAATAAATTCTTAAGGTGTTAGTTGGAGGATGGGAGATCTCATCATGATCCGATCTATCATGATCATGGGTATTTAGTAGTATGACATTACCATTATCTAGTCACCAAACCAGGGTAGTGGTTTTTAGTTACACAATTGAGAGAAAGGGGGTCTCACCATGAGCCAACCTTCTCATTTCCGTGAGGTACTTGTGAATGACATTGTCATTTTCTGTACACCAAGTGAGGACAATGGCCTTCAACTTGTTCCTTAGAACATGAAAGAAATATAAGAAGAAAGAATGGAAATAACACGGCCTTGGAAAAAGTGCATCGCAAACGAAGGTGCCACACACCCCATACAAAGGCACCCACAAATGAGATAATACGAGCCCTTGTATGTCATGAAACTCATTGACCTATGAATTCTAAATCATTTTCCACCTCATCACTCATTACATAAACTTGAAAGGCCATCCTTGAAAGCATCCCCTATGTGATGGTTTTGGTCTACCCAATAGGACTTCAATGACTCCCCTCCCATACTTAAACTTGGTCAATTGTATAGGGTTTTATAGAATTTGTTTAATTTGATGAGGTATTTTTGATGCACATGCTTAGGTTCATTTCTTATTAGATGTGTTTTACAATTGTCATGATATATTTAACTTGAGATATTTAGAGGGCGTACCCTTTTGTTTTGCAGGACCTTTCTAGGTGGCCAGTTTTGGGAGAACAAGCTTATCTTGGGCTTCCATGGGAAAGAATCCCACAGGTTGGATATTGTAGGTTCGCACAATATATCATAGAGACATGCCTTTGTAGGATTATATGGCATCATGGAGGACCTTGCCCAACCCTTATTACCCAAACGACTTTCCTAGGAGAGGAAAAACATCACCTTTTAAGGATTGACATCATGCTTGAGGGGGTTTGGTGGTGATTGAGTTATTTCACATTGACACTTGGCATGTTTTGACCAAAGGAGATATGGATTTACTAGGACATGATGAGGAGGCTCAAGGAGCTCCAACAACCTCCATTTTCATCTCCAACAATTTGCTCAAGGTGTCAAAACGTCCCCTAAAGGGGTGACCTCATCTTATTTTTAGGGTTTCTAATGTGTTAAAGTGAAAATTAAATATTATTGTTTGGTTCAAGGGGTAATATAAGGGTTGTTGAACCCTTATCTTATGTTTTACCCTTTGTAAGTGGACAAACTATTTTTTAAGACTTTCATATAAACAAAGATCACGTGAATCTCATTTCATAACATAACTCTCCCATTTTGAGAAGTACTTGGATGAAATTTGCACCCTCCTTGGGAAACATTCTCTCTCTTGTGATTTTATCTTGGTTTTCTTTATGCTATTGGTGGAAGAACTAGTGTGCTAGCCTTCTTAGAGAAATTCTTTGGCATGCATGGTTGATTTATCTTGGTAAGAGGACGTTTATCTTGTCATCTATTGAACCAAGTAAAGGTTTATCTTCTTGATTCTTGATGTCTTAGTTACAAGTTTTATTTTCTAGATTTCTTAGGGAGTATAAGGATTTACAACCCCACCATTATCTATCATTCTGTCTAGAAGTTATTTGTTGCACAAATTTTTACTAGGAGAAGTAAAAGGTTTTACACCCTCCTAATATCTCCTAGCTTACATTGTCTTGCCTTGGGAAGTAAGAGGGTTTACACACCCAAGGAGATAGCATTTCGTATCACTTTATTTACTTGACTCCATAACCCAATATCTAAAGGCACTAGTATAATTGCATTAGAGAAATAAAATATTTCATTGGTTAACCTGAAATTTTATGATTTGAAGGTTGTTTAAGTTGGATTCCTTTATTTGCCATATAAGCTTGATTGAGCCACTAGGGTGTCATATTTCCTCAAGTAATTCTTGCGTCCTTATAAATTTTCATCTATAGCCATTAGGGATGCAGAAACCCTAATCAAACTTCTCAAACAACTCTTGAATCAACCACTTAAAGTTGCTTGAAGTTTTCCCACATAAACTACTAGGCCTAGTGCATTGTTTGGTAGATTTTGTGGAAGTTTTAGTGGCTAATATTCTTTCTATAATAACTTGTTTTTTATAGCCATAAGGCTGAAAAATATTTCTTAAATTATATTTTTGTTACAACCTTCTTTCATTGCTAAAGTCTAATGCTATCTTACTTGGGTTGATCTAGTTGTTTTCGGTTTATCTCTTGCTCTTTCAACTAGACTTATAGAAACTTGTTTGCAACATTCATTATCATTTTCATTGTTGATATATATTGTTACTAACTACTGCAATTAGGTACATCAAGATTAACTTTCTTTTCCATAATATACTTGGGCTTGTATCATTGTTTTCCTTATGTCTCGGGTAGGTACAATTGAAATTTGCAAGGTCTACTACTTCTTGGCAACCCTTATCTACCATCAAGATATTACTCAAGCCTTTATACACACATAGAAATTTGACCTATAGGTTCATTCATTCACAAATCACACTTTCCATCTCATTCCTCCCTAGCCTCACCAGGATTCCCCCCTTGACGTGACCACTCCACCTCTAAAGTGATGGGAACACTTGCCTAAGGTGAAAATGGGTAGGGATTCTCTTAGTTTTCGCCATTTGGTGGTTGGGTCAGGATTTTCCCAACCTAAAACCTATGTGATATCATTTTGGTGCCATTGTCGGGGAGGATTTTGAATGCTCTTCTGAATCCTAATGACACTTTAGCAAGCTATCCCAAAGCCTTTTCCCTATATTTCTTTGAAACTCCACCTAAGGGACTTTCCATTTTCACCTTTAAATGAGCTCTTCTTGAAGATCATTTGGCCACTCCACCTTCCCAGAACCTACCTTTACTTGTGTCCCCCTTTCCATCCTTTAATGAGCATTTGTCTCACTTGGCGACTCCATTGAGTGATTACCCTAAGTGATGGAATCATGGAATCATGGGACTTACCATGGAAATTACATAATGTATATCCTTCTCTTGATGTTTGGAATATCCCCAGATATCGAAATCATTGCTTTGCAAAGTGGAGTGAAAATTTCCCTAATTCAATGGTGATCCAGCTCTAGCAGTCACTCATGTCTCAAAGTATATGAAGTATGATTCAAGATTAAATGTGCTACATGAAGATGTGCTAATGAAAATTTTGTATCTTCTCTAGAATAAATTCAAAGAAAGTGGCTTGCGCACTTATGTGACCCAAAAATACTCCCATCTTCCACGGAGACCATTGAATAATTTCTCAGGCATTACAGACCAACTAATCACAATCTGCAAGATACTTTCCAAGATCTCAAAGACAATATTTGCAATGAAGGTTTCCCTGTGGATGAAGAGATAATAGATTAAGTTTCTCATGCTCAAGATCTAAACAAGACATCTAATGAAGATCGATGAAGACATCCAGGGCTCAGTTCCTCCTACACATCAAGAAGAGAACATGATGATTCGTGAACCTCTTGAAGAAATTGATAATTTTTTATTCCATGAATCTAGAAATGAAGAAGTATTAGAGGATCCTTCTTTTACGGCATATCCTTTTAAAAAAGGAAAAAAAAAGAACTTTGCAGTAAGGATCAAGCCTCATATAATGATAAGGCGATGGGAGATCATTCCCATAAATAGAAAAAAGAATCCTGATAAAATGAAACACTCCTTCCTGATGAAG
>JASDQU011313694.1:0-24714 GCA_032191745.1 Picea mariana
TGATTATATCTTCAGATCTGGTATTGGTTCTTAACAGATTGTCATCTAACATTATTCTTTACCAAAAGAAAACAATTTCATACACTTACATTTTAAAGTTAAAATGGTATAAATTTATTCTTTCTTTTTTATAAGAGTTTGGCATCTAACATTATTCTTTACCGAAAGAAAGCAATTTCATACACTTACATTTTAAAGTTAAATTCGAATAAATTTTAACAATAATGAATGCTCTTTTTACATAGCCATATAAATATGCAATGTTGTTTGAGTGTGTCACACGTATAGAATTATTTTTAAAACTTTAACTTTAATAAATAATGAAATAAACAAATTTTTAAATTTAAATTCCATATCATTTCTAATTTTAACACCATTTTTTTATTATTACATTTCTAATTTGTTATAGTACTAGCAACAATCACTTTATAAAAGTCATTGATATACATTGATCGATGCCATTTGACAACTTGACATGCTTTGAGGATGACCATTAATATATCAATACATATATATTAAATAATTAATATATATTGTAAAATATATTGATAAATTTACAAAACAAAATAAAAACAAATAAATAATACAATCTATTAATTAATTAATAAAGTAAAACATTAATAATAATGCAAAAATATAGAAATACATAAAATACAAAAATAGTAATATATTAATTAATTAATATCTTAATGTAATGTATAAATTAAATTAAGTATCAATATATTAATTATTAATGTATAATGTAATGTATTAGTGTAACATGTTGATTAATAAATACTTTAATAATATATTGTATTAATTAATTTATACATTAAGATATTGCAATAAGAAAGTAAAAACAAAGAAATAATATAACCTATTAATTAATTAATAAAGTAAAACAATTTTCATACATTAGTAATGTATTAATACATTAATAAAGGAATAATAAAGGAATACATTAATAATATATAAATACATTAAACCTGAATGTGGTACCACTTGGCAAAAGGAGGGGGACAGATGGCGAGGGGATTTATTATCCCAAGCCACCACCTCTGGCGTATTAACTTCCCATGACACACACCATGAGGAGAGTTAATTCAGTGCGCCTGGCAGAGCTCTTGGATGAGCGATCCAGCTAAGCTACCAGTACCAGTCGCTTGCAATAGTCTCGTCGGCCTTCAATGGCGATGGGAGAGACATCTATGGCTCCTCGTAGCGTTAAAGGTAATCTTGACACACATTTCTTCCTGTTTTTTAACTGTTATGATCATTGTACAGATCTCCTCGGCCCTCCTGGCTTCATAGCTTGCACTTTGTGCATCCTCTTAGCCTCATTCTACAATTATCGCTCCCCCACCACCCCCTCTCATCCCATCTACCCACTAGTCCCTCCCACCATGCCCTGAGAGTGGGGAAAGCCCAGGTGGGGCACCACAAAAATGAATTCCCTCACCCGAGCCACTAGACTTATAGCCTCTCAATGAGATTTGATTTCTCATTTTAGCCACACAAAAATCACTCAGACAACCCTACGCACTCCAAAAATTAAGACCCCATCCCCCTCGTTTCAGACTCAGACTTCCCTACGCACTCCAAAAATGGATACCCCGTCTTCCCCGACGCATTCTCCACTGGTGCCTCTGCATTTTCAGGTTAGCACTTCGAAGGAAGAGGTGCCTCTGCACCTCAGCCTCAACATCATTAAAGAGGAGGTGCCACCTCCAGTTTTGCATCCAGGTCCGATCTCGGTACACGTGACAATGCCACCCTCAGAGGTGAGCCTCCCCACTACCACCAGCCTTCCTGCCTCCCCATTTCTCAAGCCATGAGAGTTTTACTATGGGGATCAAAGCTGTATCATGGAGGAGGAAATCCCCCCAAGCTGGCAATTTACAAGTGCATGGAAGGATTCAACTGCAATGGAAGACACAAGCATAGACAAAGGAGAGGATATCTAGCACTCTGCCTATCATCTAGCAGAGGAGCATCTTGAGCTCCTCTTTGACATCCGGCGACAGCAGGACGAACAGGTGCATGGCCAAGGGATAATCAATCAACGACCGAAATTTCTATTTGAGGCGTTCACAGAAGTCCCAACGCAAGCCCGTTGCCCAACTTGCAAGTAGAGATTCACCTCGACATACACCTCTCATGGATATCCAGGTTCTCCAATGGCTTGACGCGACTCACCGGAGGTCCAATTTTTTTGTTAATTACAGATTTAGAATGGACAGTGATTTAGTTTTCACTCTTTTTCTGGTTGTGTAATTCTCTTAGTTATGGCAACTCTAAATGAGGCCATCCCTAGGCTAGTTAGATGGAACAATGTTCCTGTAGAAACTATTAGTCCTCTGCACAATTTTTGTAAAATATTTTTCAGCCATGATAGACACATCATCGTTTGGAGCCACTTGTTCTGGTTTCCCTCATGTGGCGAAATAAGTGGCTTCCAAGTGTCGCACACCTATATACTCGTGATTTAATATAAGGTCCTTCTTTTTATTTACAATATATATAATATTACATAAATGACAAAAGTACTAATGTATTAATTAATAAATATATGAACCATTTACTAATTAATGTATTAATACATAAAATTAAAGTATTAATTAATTAATTAATTAATGTGATGTATAAATTAAGTATCGATACATTAATGTATAATGTAATATATTAATGTAACATGTTAATTAGTAAATACCTTAATAATATATAATATATTGTATTAATACATTATACATTAATAAATTACTAAAGTATAAATACATTATTACATTAATCATTAAAGAATTATTTAATTAATTAATACATTTATAAACTCTCAACAAAATATTAAATTATTATTAATTAATATATTAACAAAGAATCCATACATTAATAATAAACTAGTAAAGTGTTCAAAAATATAATAATACATTAATAATACAATAAAACTACTAGTAAAACTACAATAAAGTAAATATATATTTGTAATACATTATTATTTATATATTAATAAAGTATTAAATTATTTTTTTAATATTATTTTCTTCTAACTAATAACAATCTAATAACAATTGACCATAATATATTATTAATTCCTTATTGTTGACGTAGTTAATTATTAATATTAATTAATAATTATTATATAAGGGGTATGTATGTATAATATGCATACATAACCTTAAAGTACCTCTTTATAATATATATATATATATATATATATATATATATATATATATTCTTGTACTCCCGTGACATGGTACCTTAGACCTCCTTTACATATTTCCTTCCATTTTCATGTCTGAGACCTTCTTTACATATTGTTGGGAGATAATTATGTATATTAATAATAACTAATAATATAGTTAATTATTATTATTATTAATTAATATTTATTTATGTATTATGTATAATAATGGTTAAGAACATGTGTTTCCTCCTAAGAGGTCACAAGTTCAAAACCATAAGGAGGTAGGGTATGTATACCTGTGAAGACTTTACTAGTCAAATAGTTGTTGTCCATAAATGATCATAGTTGGCCATGACCATGGTTGATGACATTTTACATCAATATATATTGTAATGTATTAATTAATTAATACATTAATACATAATTAATTAATAGATTATTAAAGCATTAATACACTAATAAAATAATACATTAATAAAGTAGTAATACATTATTACATTAATGTAATGTAGAAAATAAAGTATTAATTTACATTAATGTTTAAAGTAACTTATTAATTAATTGATACATTATTATTATTAATTAATTAATACATTAATACATTATTAATTAATACACTCCTAAACTATTGATACACTAATAAAGTAATACATTAATAATACATTATGACATTAATGTATTGTATAAATTGAAGTATTAATGAATTAATGTATAATATAACAAGTATTAATACATTAATCATGTAATTAATTAATATACTGCAAAAGTATTAATATACTAATAAAGTAATACATAAATAATACATTATTAAAGTATTAATACATTAATAAATACATTATTAAAGTATTAATACTTTAATAAATACATTATCAAAGGCATATTTTCCGATCATTTTTTACTGAATTCCAGTTAAAAGGAGGCACAAGGGCTATGTTAAAAATGACGCCATTTTAATTGAAATCTAGTTTAAATGGTGTCATTCGGTGTATATCAACCACTTTTTACTTAAATGTGGTTGTTGCTAAAAAGTGGTTGATATACGTTGATCAGTGCCATTTTCCATCCTTTAATTATGGTTGACCATGACCATAGTTAACTTCTCTAGACCTTCGCTATGATTGACCTTTACTATGCATGACCTTCAATAGAATTGACCTTGGTTGAGCATGGCCATGGTTGAATGTCGTTGACCATGGTTGACAATGGTTAACTATGTTTGATAGTGGTTTATGTTTGTCACATAACGACATTGGCAAATGGTCCTCTCAGTGGAATGTTGGGATATGTTTGTCACATTGTGACATTGGGTTGTGTACATCACATTGCGACAATGGGTTATGTTCATCAGATGACGACATTTGGAATGTTTCTCAAATTATGATGAGAAACATTGGAAATGCTTCTCACATTTTGACTATCGTTAAGGGTTTGTTTCTCACATGACATCGTAAGGTTTTGGTTGTCACATTGCAACGTAGGGTTTTTGTTTGACACAATGTGGTGTTGGAATAGGTTTGTCATAGTTTGACAGGGAGTTATGTTCATTGCATAACGACGTTGGGAAATGGTAGTCTCACTGGAAAGTTGGGCTACATTTGTCACATTGGGACATGACATCGTAAGGTTATGGTCATCAAATTTTGACATAGGGTGTTTTTTTGACACAATGTGGTGTTGGAATAGGTTTGTCATAATATGATAGTGGGTTATATTCATCACATAGTGATGTTGGGAAATGGTCATCTCACTAGAAAGTTGGGTTTGTTTGTCACATTGTGACATTGGGTTGTGTACATCACATTACGACAATGGGTTATCTTCACTAGACAATGGCATCTGGAAAATTTTCTCACATTATGATCATAGGATATTTTCTTCACACTACGACAACGAGGTTATGGTAATCACATTGCGACGACTAGCCTATGTTCATCACATTGCAACAATATGAATATGTTTATCACATTACGATGGTGGGGATATGTTTGACACATCGCGGCATTACTATGTTTGTCAGATTGTGACACTACTATGTTCAACACCTTGCAACATTACTATGTTCATCAATATGTGACGAAAAGGCTATGTTCGTCACATTGTGACAATATGGCTATGTTTGTCACATTATGACGATGGGGCTATGTTCATCACAATGTGACAATCTGGGTATGGTCGTCACATTGTGATGACAAGCTTATGTTTCACACATTCTGACATTACTATGCTTGTCATATTGTGACACTACTATGTTCGTCACATTGCAACATTACTATGTTCATCGCTTTGCGATGATAAAGCTATGTGTGTAACATTGTGGCAATATGGGTATGTTCGTCACATTACCACGACGAGGCTATGCTTGTCACATTGTGATGTCAGAGCTATGCTTGTCACATTGTGATGTCAGAGCTATGTTTAACACATTGCGACATTACTATGTTTATTAGATTGTGACACCACCATGTTCATCATATTGCAACATTACTATGTTCATTACTTTGTGATGGAAAGACTATGTTCGTCACACTGTGACAATATGGGTATGTTCGTCACAATGTGACAACATGCTATGTTCATCACATTAAGAGGATAGGGCTATGTTTGATGCATTGCAACATTACTATGTTTGTCATATTGTGACACTATTATGTTAGTCACATTGGAACTTTACTATGTTCATCAATTTGTGACAACAATGCTATGTTCATCACATTGTAACAATATGGGTATGTTCGTCACATTACGACGACCAGGCTATGTTTGTCACATTTCGAGGATGTATCTTTGTTTGAAAAATTGTGACATTAATATGATTATCAAATTCTTATCATATTATGTTCATCACATTGCAACATTACTATGTTCATCACTTTGCTATGACAAGGTAGTGTTTGTCACATTACGACGATATGGGTATGTTCGTCACATTGCAACGATGGGCTATGTTCATCACATCACAAAAAAAGGCCTATGTTTGACACATTGCAACATTACTATGTTTGTTAGATTGTGACACTACTATGTTTGTCAAATTGCAAAATTACTGTGTTAATTACTTTGCAATGATAAGGCTATGTTCATCACATTGTGACAATATGGCTATGTTTATTACATTATGACAATGAGGATATATTCATCACATTACAACAACGAGGTTATGCTAATCACATTACGATGTTACTATGTTGTTTAGATTGTGACACTACTATGTTCATCACATTGCAAGATTACTATGTTCATCACTTTCCGACGACAAGTCTATGTTCATCACATTGAACCAATATTGGCTATGTTTGTCACATTACGATGGTAGGATATGTTCGACATGTTGTGGCATTACTATGGTTGTCAGACTGTGATGCTACTATGTTCGTCATGTCGCAATGTTCAGTTTTGTTCATCATACATGAATGTCGGGTCATGTTCGTCACATGACAAGGTTGGTTTAAGTTCAACAAATTACAAAAAAGAAGTTTTGACAAGGTTTTTTTTTTTAAAGCTAATGAATTGTTTCATTTGTCACAAAGATAGGAAATTTGAATGGATGTGATGTATTACATAGCATTCAACTTAAGATCATACTTGTTCTAAAAACATTGATAACAAATCATCTTTAATTTTATACATGATGATTTTTACTTGTTCTAAAGAAATTGATAGAAAATAATCTTGAACATTGTAGATGATGAATTATACTTGTTCTAAGGACATTGATAACAAATCATTTAATAATTTTTACTTCTCATAAGATCATTGATAGCAAATCAATGCTAAAGTGTTACTAAATTATTGATAAATTATTAAAGTAATGCATTATTAATAAATTAATACAACATCAATTAATACATTGCTAAAGTATTACTACACTAATAATGTAATACATTAAAAATACATTATTACATTAATAATACATTAAATAAACATTAAATGCATTAATAAATACATTACTAAAGGGAGAATACATTAAAATATTAATAAAATAATACAGTAATAAATAATACATTAAATTAAATTAAAATTAAAATTGATAAATTATTCTCATTACATTCTTATTATTAAATTAATATTATTTAAATTATCTTTTAATTATTATTTTCTTGTTATTAAAAAATAAAACTTAATACAAATAACCTTAACTTTAATAAAATCATAACCCTAATTTTAATGGGAATAACTCTAACTCTAATATCACTCTAACCATAACCCTAATAAGTATTAAAAATAATTGAAATGTATAAAAGAGTGATAAGTTTCCTTTAAATTGTAATGCATTTATACTAAAGGCATCCTGAACTTGTATTGATATTTATAATATTGTGAAAAACTTGTTATTTACATGCATAATGCATAAAATACATTACATTATTATCATAAATCACAATTTGTATTTATAAATATTGATATTTATAACTCATATGAGCTTGTATTTATATTTATAATATTGTCAAAAACACTATTTACATGTATAATTTTACAATTAAGCAAAATTGTGATTTGATATACGTCGATAGGCATACACCTATTGGAGATGGGCACAATTAACGATATTTTAATTGCAAATCATAATCTTAGGGATAGCAATTAAGGATCCTGGCATATTCTTCATCGTCCTCCCAATTCAATGAATGAGATTTAATGTTGATAACTTCCTTGCATTTATAAATGCATCTGTTAACCTGTTTACTTTTTCACATTTACCTAATCATATTAAAAAATTACTATCTCGTCATATGATTTCCACGTTTAGTTGATTACCAATAATTAATATATACGTAGCCTTTTTTTTCCATGTTTAGATTATTACCAGGCACTACCTCATCTTCATTGTCACAGATCCCATGTATCGTATCATATTGGGGAAAGTGTTATTTTGTATGCATGTGAACTGTGCCACCTACTGATGCCACATTTATCTTGCATTTCAATTTCAATTAACAGTAACAGGTGGAGAGCCATCTCCTTGGTAGGTGAAGAGCAGTGGGGTTTTAATTGTGCCACACACATTTAGGTGGAGAGTCGTCTCTGCAGGTGAAGAGAGGTGAGGTTTTAATTGTTCCACACAGATTTTCATTTCTCCTCAGTGTTGTTAAGTTTTACTTCTTGGAATTTCACATAATTTTTTTGAAATCTATCTCTATACATGCTAATATTTGTCTTCATTATTAGACAGGGACTTCATGTAGGTTGCAGTTCAAACAACGAATGCAACCTTTTATCACATATTATGGTATGGGGTGTTTTTCCCGTTGGATTTGGCCTCTGGGTAACAAATTACGAGAAAAGGAGCTAAAAACCCACATTTTCATTTTATACAAAGTTGGATTGAGGATGTGACGACCTGGCGTGTTCGACTATTTGGTACGCAGATCTGGGCGGCCATGATTTGCATGCTCAGATCTATGGCCGGAGGCCCATACCAGACCCCCTAGTGTTCTTCCTTTAACAAGGGGGGGGATCTGAGTTGGTGGCTTACCGATGCGGGTGCCCCACTAATGTGGTGCCCTCTCATGAACTCAGACCCCCCTGAACCTTTCCCGCTTACCAATCCCCCCTGCCCCCACCGAGTAGACCCCTTACTTCCCTTCTTACTTGGCATCAGCCGCACTCCTCAGAGCACGTCCGCTTCATCAGGATATTCTCCTCCCTTGGCCCAAAGAACTCTAAGGTTCTTTTGTTTCCCTATCGGGAAATCTACACCCCACAGATTCTCCTTAATGACCCCCTTATTCAAATCGGGAAGTCAGACTTCGCAAGTTCGTGACTCTCGTAGTCACACACCTTATGCTTCACAATACCCCGAAACCCGATGGGTAAATGTCAACACCCTTCTGTTCCTATCGAAAATCCTCCCGTCGGAATTTCGACACTTATGATGTCGAAAACAACTTGCCTCGCTGATCCCCAACTCCCGTTATGCCGATACACCGATGCACATGTGAATTGACTATTCAATGGTCCCGTCACCTCTATCGAGATTTCATGATTTGCGGGATCACGAATCTTGATGCCGAAGGTTTCGGGACTTTCCTTTTCCCGATCCCCGATATCGTGCCACCTGTACTCTAGTAGCTCCTGTTGTGGCCCACATGACTCTCCCGTCGGGATATCGCGGATCGCGATTCCACACTGTCTATGTATCTCATCTTCAAAACCCCCGATACGCCGAACCCCGACTCTTCCGGGTCTCCTAACATGCATCCTCAACAATGAACAGTGCAGATCTTGTCAGGATATTGTGGATCGCAATTCCTGATGCTGTGATTTCTTCAATCCCGAAATTCCTGATGACTTCAATACCCCAATGACTTCTCCGGGACCCCTCCACTACTCATGAGGGCTTAACCCCGCTGAAACTCTTGCTAAATCTAATGGTTGATGGGAAATAAACTTCTGATCCAACGGCTCACCAGCATTTCGAGCTCGGACTCTGATATGACCGTAACCTCCTCACAAATTTTTTGGATCTGACGGCTAACGAAATTTCTACGAGTTCCCTCCACGAGATCTTGGTCATCGCTTCTTCTCCTTGAAGACTTCCTTGATGCGAAACCTCATATGCGGTCCTTCAACAGATTTGAAGGCTCTACTCCTCCTAAGCTTTTTCCAGCTTCTCAGTCTCTTAGGAATGAGAACCCTTTGCTCGCACTCCTTGCGGCAACTCTGCAAACACTTCAAGTGTTCAGCCTCTCCTGACTCTGTGCACACCTGTAGCAGTAGACTTTCAATGCTTCACTCAAAATCGCAACTCTGAGGCTTAGCTTGGCCTGCACACTCCTTGCATGACACTGTGCCTGACTGCACCTTCGAGGAAATGAGAACAAAAACTATCTCTAATTGAACCCTTCTGTCAACGCACTCCTTGTGGACAATTCGACTGCACTCCTTGCAAGAATCCTCTTGCTCAATTAGAGAAACAATTGAAACTCATTCACTCACCCTCTCAGACTTCAATTCGACCATGAAATCACATACATAGCATATAAAAGCAAATGTATGATAGGAAGCAAACATTCATGAGCATAACATCAATACACAGAGAAACAACACAAACCATGAATTTGAATCAAAGATTTCTTCTATTAATTCAAATGACTGTACATGGGTGTTCTTCATACAATTCTCTACTTGATCTTGCTCTTCCTGGGCTGATTATTTTACAATAATACAATGAGGGTGTCTATATCCATTTTCCCTCTTGGACTCTACAACTATCAAATATAAAATTAAATTCCTATATACTAGCATTAACTAAATTAAATGTCGTCTATCTACTAAAGAACGAGAGCTATCCACTCAAGGTCCATTACAATATACAAGTGCGCCTTTTCTTAAATGAGTCATTTAAGATCGCGCAATAATTCCAAAGCATTTTCAAAATATTTGTGCTGGCTTGTCCAGCTATCCTCTGCTTCCGCACTGGCTCGCTTGATGAGTCGGTGATGCTCCTGCATCATACTCCTCGGCTTGAAAAATTTCATGGGCTCCTGTCCATGAGCTTCTGCATAGTCCATCCATGCTTTTGTATTTCCACTTCCGTCTCCCAGCTGGCATATTCCACTGGGTGGCCCTTCCATTTGATCAGATACTCGAAGTATTCCTTCCTTCGGGTCTTCTTACCCATTCTCTTGTCCAGTATGCATTCCATTTGCTGCTTTTCTGCAATTGGCAATTGTTTCATCCACTGGATCACTGGCTGCTCATTTCCAGTCTCTTCTTCATTATCTCTATATGGGTATAAATCTGAGATGTTGAATATCGAAGATATTCCGATGACATCCGACAACTTGATCTCATAACCATTTTCCTTGAATTTTCTCAAGACCTTACATGGCCCGATTTTCTTCATCTTTAGTTTGTTGTATGTTCCCCTCGGAAACCTTTCTTTCCTTAAATGTGCCAGAACTAGATCACCAACTTCAAACTGAAGTTGTCTCCGATGCTGATCCACTCTGCGCTTGTATTCCTGGCTTGATTTCAATAGTCTCTCCTTCACCTTGCTGTGAAGTTCTTTCATCGCCTCAGCGAATTCTTCTGCACTAGCACTACAAGTCGCAGTCTGTTCTAAACCCCTCAGTTCAGAAACTCCTCTCAGTTGTGTGCCATACACAATCTGAAATGGACTTCAGCCTATACTCCTGTTCACTGAGTCGTTGTATGCGAACTCTGCCTGTGGTAATATGTTATCCCAACTGCTGTGGTGCTCTGTCACCAGGCTTCTTAGCAAGTCTCCTAGACTTCTGTTGACCACTTCTATTTGTCCATCCATCTGGGGATGATAAGAAGAACTAAATTCCAAGTTAGTTCATAGCTTCTTCCATAAGGTCCTCTAAAAATTCCCTATGAATTTAGTGTCTCTATCCGAAACTATGCTTCTCGGCAACCCATGAAGTCAAATGACCTCCTTAAAAAATAGATTTGCGATGTGAGTCGCATCGTTGGTTTTCTGGCATGGGATAAAATGTGCCATCTTGGAAAACCTATCCATGACCACAAAGATTGAATCAACACCTCTTTGTGTCTTTGGCAACCCCAATACAAAATCCATGCTTATCGCCTCCCATGGTCTCTCTGGTATGGGCAATGGCTGATAAAAACCTGCATTCTGCTTCCTTCCCTTCGAATGTTGGCAAACTCTACATCTGTCAACAAACCTCTTGACATCTTCTCGCATCCCTGGCCAAAAATATGACTCATTCAGCTTAGCGAATGTTTTGTCATGGCCAAAGTGTCCTACTAATCCACCACTGTGCTTCTCCTTTAACAGATTCTCCCTCATGGAGCATTTCGGAATGCACAATTGATTTCCTCTGAACAACAATCCCTTCTGGATCATATAATCTATCCAATGGCTTCTGTCTCTGAGAATTGGATTCTCAGTTGCTTCATACGCCTCTCCAAAATCTGTATCACTTGCATACATGTCCCTGAGATCTTCAAAACCCAATGTTTTGAATCGGAACTCCTACAACAACAAACATTTCCTGCTCAAAGTATCAGCCACTTTGTTAGCAGTACCCGAAATATGTTTAATCACAAACATGAAATTCTGCATATACTCTTCCCATTTTACATGTCTCTGATTCAACTTCTCCTGTTGAGTCACAAACTGTAATGTGTGGTTATCACTGTATAGTACAAATTTCTTCAGGATTAAGTAATGCCTCCACTTCTTTAATGCTTGTATGATAACATAAAATTCTTTATCATACGTGGAGTATTTCAACTTTGCCTCATTCAGCTTCTCACTGGAATATGCAATCGGCCTGTCTTCCTGACTCAAGACCGCTCCTATAGCAAACCCACTTGCATCACATTTCACCTGAAATGTCTTCAGGAAGTCCGACAACACCAAAATCGGTTGTTTCGTGATCTTTTGCTTCAACAAATTGAATCTCTTCTCAGCTTCGTTGTCTAGTGAAAAGACTTATGCTGCTTTTTTACTGTATCCATCATTGCTACGCTAATCCCACTAAAATTCTTGATGAACTTTCAGTAGAAACTAGCCAAACCATGAAAACTTCTCACCTCAAAAATATTTCTCGGTGATGGCCAATTCTTGATCACTTCCACTTTATCTGGATCCATTCTTAACTCATTCGCTGAAATAACAAAACCCAGATAAATGAGCTCTATCTTCATAAATGAGGACTTCTTCATGTTTATCAATAGCTTCTCTCGCTGTAGCTTCTTCATCACGATGGCCAAATGCTTCATATGTTTAGCCTCTGATTTACTGTAAATCAATATGTCATCCAAATACACAATAACGAACTTCCCGATGAATTCCCTCAGGACTTCATTCATCAACCTCATAAATGTACTTGGTGCATTCGTCAAGCCAAACAACATGACAAGCCATTCATACAAACCTTCATTTGTCTTGAATGTTGTCTTCCATTCATCACCTTCCCTCATGCGAATCTGGTGATATCCGCTCTTCAAATCAATCTTTGAAAAATATTTTTCCCCACTCAGGCAATCCATTAGATCATCCATTCTTGGCAGTGGAAATCTGTACCTGATGGTTATCTTATTAATCGCTCTTGAGTCGGTACACATTCTCCAACCTCCATCCTTCTTCAGATTGAGCACTGTTAGAACAACACATGGACTCAAGCTTTCTCTGACCAATCCCTTGTCCAATTACTCCTAGACCTGCTTTTTAACCTCTTCATTTTCTTGCGGCGTCAATCTATACGCAGCTTTGTTCGACAAACTGGCTCCTGGTATGAGGTCTATATGATGACTCACACTCCTCATTGGTGGCAACGAACGAGGTAATTCGTCCACTATGATGTCAGGGAAATCTCCTAGCAGTTCCTGAATCTCCTCTGGTAGATCATCCACTCTTGTGCTAGTTAGAACAATCCTCAGCTTTCTTACCACAAAGAATTGTGGATCTTCTTTCTTCTTCACCTCTGTAACAAATTCCTTCCCACTCATGAGAAGTACTGTGTTGCTTACTTCTAGCTTCACCTCCTTATCCTTTATCGGAAGCAACATATGGGTTCTCCCATTCTTCTCCAGGGTATATGTGTTCATTATCCCGTCATGAATCACATTTCTGTCATATTGCCATGGTCTACCCAACAATAAATGACATACATCCATGGGAATAACATCACACAAGATTTTATCATTATATCCACCATTTTGAATTCAACCAAGCATTGTTTAGTAACAGTTACCTGGTGTCCCTTCTGTAGCCATGAAACTCTGTATGGGCTTGGATGATCAGTCGTTTCCACCTCCAATTTCTCTAACATCTCGGTTGAAATGAGATTATCCGTGCTACCACTGTCAACAATAACCTTGCACACCCTGTCCTTGGTCTTGCAAGTAGTCCTAAATAATCTGGTCCTTTGAACTGAACTTTCCTGCACCTCCTTCTCAGGTGTCAAAAGGACTTTTCGCATCATAAGCGATCTTCCACCTTCTGCATCTTCGGCCTCAACATCACGCCTCTGCGCTTCGGTGATGTGAGCTTCTCCAATGTCCTTCTTGTTCTCTGGACACTCATAAGACTTGTTCCCATTCTTTCCACATGTGAAGCATGTGATTACTCCACCTCTTCCTCTTCTTCTACCTCTAGTATGAGGAAAAGTATTTTTGTCAGCATATCCTCCGCTCTACTCTGTATGTTGCCCTTTTTGTTCATGTGGCCCTCGCTGTGAGGTTCCACCTCTTTCAACTTTACCTTGAGGCTTCTTCCATTCCTCCTTGGGCTTCTAGAATTTATCCTGGGCAATTGCTTTGCCTCTGGGCTGACTTCTGCCTCACCCTCACTGACCTTTCTTACGCCTCGGCTTTTCTTCAACTTTCAGAGCCATCTGATAAGCATCCTCCACAGTTCGGATGGTTACCATGCTCAATTCATCCTGAATGTCGTATCTCAGACCATTCAGATATCTAGCAACCTTCTCATCATCGCTCTCCCAATGACCTACTATGATGTTCAGTCGATAGAATTCCTCAGTGTATTCTTTCACTGTCATCAGCTTTTGTCTTAGGTTTTGCATCCTCCTGAACAGAGTAATTTGATAGTCTCTTGGGATGAAATTTGCCTTCATCTTCGCAATCATTCGATCCCATCTCTTGATCTTCTGCTTGCCCTTGCAACGTCTGTCATCTTGTAGCTCATCCCACCACAATGCTGCATGTCCTTTCAAGCGTGTGACAGCATGTCTGACCTTCTTATCCTCTTCGACATCTTCATAGTCGAAGTAGGTGTCAAGAGCTCGGATCTAATCCAGTAGCTCTTCTACATCCAGATTTCCCTCGTAAACTGGAATGTCCATTCTTGCCTTTGCACCCATCCTTGAAATAGGTTTGATTAGGTGTTCATTTGACGCATCCTCGGCTATAACTTCCTCCTCTCGTTCAGCCTCTACTTCTCCCTCGGAATCACTCAGATCCCCAGTACTAGCTGTGCGTCTTTGCGCTATCTCCATGTCCACGAGTCTTGCTCAGAGATCACGCATTTGCCTCTCAATTTCTGGATTTTCTACCTGCCTGCCTCTTCTTCGCACCTCTCTATCCTCTGGATCAGGTGACTGTCTTTCTCTCCTTGGCGGCATGGAGAATTTCTTCTCTTCTCTGCTACAGAAAGAAAAGAGATATCCCCGCTTTGATACCACAACTGGCGTCAGCCACACTCCTCAGAGCACGTCTGCTTCCTCAGGATCTTCTCCTCCCTTGGCCCAAAGAAATCTAAGGTTCTTCTGTTTCCCTATTGGGAAATATACACGCCACAGATTCTCCTTAATGACCCCCTTATTAAAATCGAGAATTCGGACTTCGCAAGTTCACGAGTCTCGTAGTCACACACCTTGTTCTTCACAATACCTTGAAACCTGATGGGTAAATGTCAACACCCTTCTGTTCCTATCGAAAATCCTCCCGTCAGAATTTCGTCACTTATGATGTCAAAAACAACTTGCCTTGTTGATCCCCGACTCCCGATATGCCGATACACCGATTCACATGTGAATTTACTATTCAATGGTCCCGTCACCTCTATTGGGATTTCGGGATTCACGGGATCATGAATCCTGATGCCAAAGGTTTCGAGACTTTTCTTTTCCCGATCCCCGATACTGTGCCACCTATACTCCACTAGATCATGTTGTGGCCCACACGACTCTCCTGTCAGGATATCGCGGATCACGATTCCACACTGTCTGTGTATCTCGTCTTAAAAACCCCCGATACACCGAACCCCGACTCTTCCGGATCTCCTGACACGTGTCCTCAACAATGAACGGTTTGGATCTTGTCGGGATATCGCGGATCGCAATTTCTGATGCTATGATTTCTTCACTCCCAGAATTCCCGATGACTTCAATACCCCGATGACTTCTCTGGGACCCCTCCACTACTCATGAGGGCTTAACCCCATTGCAACTCCTGCTAAATCTAATGGTTGACGGGAAATCAACTTCTGATCCAATGGCTCACCAGCTTTTCGAGCTCAGACTCTGATATGACCGTAACCTCTTCACAAATTTGTCGGATCTGACAGCTAACGGAATTTCTACGAGTTCCCTCCATGAGATCTTGGCCGTCACTTTTTCTCCTTGAATACTTACTTGATGTGAAACCTCCTATGCGGTCCTTCAACAGATTTGAAGGCTCTACTCCTCCTAAGATTTTTCCAGCTTCTTAGTCTCTTAGGAATGAGAACCCTTTGTCGCACTCCTTGTGGCAACTCTGCAAACACTTCAAGTGTTCAGCCTCTCCTGACTCTGCGCACACCTGCAGCAGCAGACTTTCAATGCTTTGATCATAATCGCAACTCTGAGACTTAGCTTGGCCTATGCACTCCTTGCACGGCACTGTGCCTGACTGCACCTTCGAGGAAATGAGAAAAAAAACTATCTCTAATTGAACCCTTCTGTCAACACACTCCTTGCGGACAATTCGACTGCACTCCTTGCAGGAATCCTCTGGCTCAATTAGAGAAACAATTGAAACTCATTCACTCACCCTCTCAGACTTCAATTCGACCATGAAATCACATACACAGCATATAAAAGAAAATGTATGACAGGAAGAAAACATTCATGAGCATAGCATCAATACACAGAGAAACAACACAAACCATGAATTTGAATCAAAGCTTTCTTCTATTAATTCAAATGCCTGTACATGGGTGTTATTCATACAATTCTCTTCTTGCTCTTGCTCTTCCTGGGCTAATTATTTTACAATAATACAATGAGGGTGTCTATATCCGTTTTTCCTCTTGGACTCTACAGCTATGAAATCTAAAATTAAATTCCTATCTACTAGCATTAACTAAATTAAATACCTTCTATCTACTAAAGGACGAGAGCTATCCACTCAAGGTCCATTACAATATACAAGTGCGCCATTTCTTAAATGAGTCATTTAAGATCGCGCAACAATTCCAAAGCATTTTCAAAAAAATTGTGATGGCTTGTCCAACTGTCCTCTTCTTCCGCACTGATTTGCTTGATGAGTCGGTGATGCTCCTGCATCGTTACTTCTCTTTCTTCCTGTCAACACCTGCCCCCCACTACATATCTCTCCTCTCTATGTCACATCTCTCACTCCTGTTCCCCCTCTCACTCCCTCACACTTGTCTTCCACTCGTCACCATCCCAGCCTATCTCCTTCCGTTTTCCCCGCTCCACCTCTCATCTCCCACCACCTGTAACTCTATGCCCCATGCCACTTCCACCTATGTCATGTCCCCACTCCCTGACCATCGCCTCGTGGCTTCCTCGTCACCTTCTTGTGCCACATTACCTTAGCGCCCAATGACCCAGCCTTCGTGTCCCCTCCATCTGTCTGCCTTTTGTCCGCTGATCGCACCATCACCTCGCCAAATCCTTGTCCATGTTTGATTACCTAGCATCCAGACAAGCATCCATCTCAGCTACAAGAGGTAGAAAGTGGTCGCTGCGTCCTCTAGGTTCCATGTTTGACTCGCTCCAGTCATGATCCCAAGAAAGCAGTTATTAAGGTTGGTGGTGGAGGTTGAACATCGCTTCCACCATGAATGGAAGCTCAGAAAGGATTGTCAACTAGTCATTCCACCTGCAGATCCCTATGATAGCGTCTGAAAGAGCTCCCTTCTTATGAGAATTGCATGGGTAGACTGATAGGGGAAATCCAAATGTAAATATTTGCATCTGGCAGAGAACGACGTGCATAAAGGAGACTGTAAGTGTAGTCTGACTGAAAAGACGCGACATCATGGAAGCTCGAGCATGACTCTGCTGAGGATGGCGAATTGTTTTGAGTATATAGGTGTAGTTATTTGATTTTAGAAAGGTCTCTGGTTGAGCAGAACTCCCATTTTTTAATATTTTTTAACACCAGAGTTGTGTCTGGTTATGTAATCAATTTGAGACTTTCAATTAATACAAGTCAGTTTCCTTTCACATCTCTGTAAATCCTATGTCAAAATGCTCGAAATTGGAGGATCCAGTCAAGGATCGTTATGCTGTCATGATGGAGTTTTGATCATAGCAGTATCATGATCAGTTTTAATCAATTTCTTATGTTGTCTTTTTCCCTCTCACACTGAATAGCTCAGAATTGGAGGATCCAGTCGAGTTGTTGTGGCTGCACAGTGATGGAGGTTAGATCATCATGTTGTTGGAACTGTGTCATTGGGGCACATTTCAGTTTCTGAAACATGGGCTTGAAAGCATAATTGAGCCTGAGTTTATCCTCTTCAAGCTGCTGGAAGGTCGGAGGCCCATAGCAGTCTTGTTCGTGTTTTCTCACTAATTCTTCCCTCTACTCGCCTTTAAACTCAACCCACTGACTAAAGTTAATATGGCCCTCACTCTCCTGTACATATCTTGTCTGGTTCAGTGTTGTAGCATCATTCTAGTGCTGATTTTTGGCCATTGACCACCCACATTTAAAACCAACCTGTGACATAAACATTGATGGGTATCAGGCCTACCCCTGCCACAATCCAGGGGTGACTTCTGGTGCTAACATTTCTGGCATTGTTGTCGGGGAGGAAATTGAATATTTTCCCTGGGATTGAATGACAAAGCTTACTGGTTCTGAGGGTGCATCAGAACCTAGTACATAGAAGATTGCAACTGTGCACCTGGTGAATCCACTGTTTCCACTTCACTGTTTCAGTTGTGGCTACTTTTATCACACTTGAAAGATGACCCAGAGGAGATTTCTTGAGAAGTTTTTCAGCAGCTGTTTTCTCAGCTTGAGAAGTTCTCTTGGGAACAACAACGTTAGGATCTGGCCTTTGATGGTGAACAAAGACCAGACACATTCAAAGCTGTGCATCATTCACCTGGCAACTCCATTGGCTCGAAATGGACAAAATCCTAGCTCGCAGGTTTTCCCCTTTTGATTTTTCTATTGTTTTTGGTTTTCCTAATGTTGTCCCTACTATGGATGAATGGGGTGATTATTTTCCCATATTTAGAGAACGTAATGAGGACAACCCTGCTCGGCATCTCCATGAGTTTCATGAACTCATGCATTAGTGGGAGATACATCATGAGGATGTTTTAATGAAGATGTTCATGTTCTCATTGGATGGGGATGCCCATGATTGGTATCGGTCCTTTCCCCCTACTAGCATCTCCTCCCTAGAGCAGTTTCATGCAGTTTTCAATAGGTGTTGTAAAAAACTCTATTCCTTTGAGTTAATTCGTCATAACTGTTGTGAGGAATGTGTAGGCCATGATCAAGATATGGATGTGTTTAATGAAGACTATAAGGACAAGGACCATATGGAGAAAGAATATGCTCTGGGTGACCTGATGGAATTGGTAAAATATCTCTTTGCCCAAATAGAAAGGTTGGAATCTGAAGAAGGCACAGAGTATTTTTCAGTCCTCGAGGTGAATTTTCTTGACAACTATACCGAGGATGATTATGAAGATTTCATAGTAGTAGATGCATTAGTTTATGCCCCTGATGATCTTGTTGTCTCAGTTTTAAAGGAAGAATCCATTGTGGAAGAGGATTGTTCTCTTTTTCTTCACGAGATTTCCCATGATGTATTTACATTTGGGATTGAAAATAAGGATCGAGAGATCGTTCCATTTTTGCAAGATGGTGTAGTTTTGTGCTCACCCAACTTTGATGATTATTCTGATGAAGAACAACAGTGCCCCGCATCACAATTTGTTGACCTGGGGAGAAGCTAGCCTGTATATGACAACTATGAATCAAGTTCTAAGATGGATATGTAGGATTTCCAAGAACATACTGTAGATTCGTATCCTTTGTTCACTAATGAAGAATATTATGAGGAAATCAACTATCCTAGACCTGCAGAAGACACTGAGCAGCAGATTGAAGAGAAGATATTTTCCATGGGTCCTGTTTATGATGATTACGAATCTGACCCTTGGCAGAGCCAAGGAGGACCAGAAGAGCCAGAAGAGAAGTAGGAGGGGCAATTCATCCCCTGTCTAGAGCTTGTAAGTGAGAAACCATCACGTGAGGTCAGTCAGTGTACATCATCTTCCCATCCACCTTTGCCTACTAGAGATATTCAGTCGTGTGTGAGCAACTGTGTAGCAGAGACAGATGCTTGTTACGAATTTTCTGGAGTTTGTTGCTCGGCCTAGGAGCCTGTGAAGGAATACATGGAGTTGTATTTCCTTCATGTTTTGGATCCTCCCATCTTCATCCTAACCTCAACATTAGGAGGAAAGCTGAAGGATGTAATCGTTATGCTGTCACGATTCCACTATCGGTTATCAGTCCTAGACAGAGTAGAGGAAATTCTAGCAAGGAAGTTACTTGAATGGCTATGGTGGAAATTTACTTCACCTAGCACTGTGTAAAAAATTAATTAGTTTAGGGCTATACATAAATAAGCTCCTATGGAGCCCATGTATGTTGTTTTCATTTTGTTTTTCAGCCTATATTTCCTCAGCAAGGTGTTTGAGTAGACTCCATAGCCCAATGCAGAAGACAACTGGAACTACTGAAGATCTTAGAGCCTCACAGGGAGGACTCTATCCCCAATGGAGCCTAATGTTATCACATATTATGGTATGGGTGTTTTCCCCGTTGGATTTGGCCTCTTGGTAACAAATTATGCGAAAAGGGGCTAAAAACCCACATTTTCATTTTATCCAAAGTCGGATGTAGGATGTCAGGGTGTGATGCATTGGACTATTTGGTGCATAGATCTGGGCGACCATGATCTGCGTGCTCAGATCTACCATCGAAGGCCCATATCAGACCCCCCCTGGTGTTCTTCCTTTAACAAGGGGAGGGGTCCGAGTTGGTGGTTTCCTGGCATGGGCCCCCCACTAACGTGGTGCCCTCTCATGAACTCAGACCCCCCCAACCTTTCCTTCTTACCATCCCCGCCCTCCGAGTAGACCCCTTACCACCTTGCTTATCGCTCTCACCTCCTGTCAACACCTATCCCCCACTCCATCTCTCTCCTCTCTCTATCACATCTCCTGCTCTCGTTCCCCTCCTCACTCCCTCACACTTGTCTTTCACTTGTCGCCATCTCGGCCTATCGCCTTCCCTTTTCCCTGCTCCACCTCTCATCTCCCAACACTTGTACCTCTATGCTCCACACCACTTCCACCTATGCCATGTCCCCACTCCCTGACCATCACCTCGTGGCTTCCTCGTAACCTTCTCATACCACATTACCTCAGCGCCCGCTAAACCAGCATTCATGTCCCCTCCATCTAGCCACCTTTTGTCTGCTAATCTCACCGTCACCTCACCAAATCCTCATCCACGTCCAATTACCTAGCCTCCCAGAAAGCATCCAAATCAGCTCCAGAAGGAAGAAAGTGGTTGCCGCGTCCTCCAGGTGCCAGGTTTGACTCGCTCTAGTCCCGATCCCAAGAAAATAGTTATTAAGGTTGGTCGTGGAGGTTGAACATCGCTTCCAACATGAATGGAAGCTCAGAAAGGACTGTCATCTAGTCGTTCCACCTTCATATCCCTCTGATAGCATATGACAGAGCTCCCTTCTGACAAGAACTGCATGGGTAGACTGACAGGGGAAAGACAAATGTAAAGCTTTGTATCTGGCAGAGGATGGTGTGCGCAGAGGAGATTACAAGTGCAGTCTGAATGAAAAGACACAACGTCATGGAAGCTCGAGCATGACTCTACTGAGGATGGAAAATTGTTTTGAGTATATAGGTGTAGTTTTGTGATTTTCAAAAGGTCTTTGGTTTAGCAGAGCTCCCATTTTGTAATATGTTTTAACACCAGAGCTGTGTCTGGTTATGTAATTGATTTGAGACTTTTAGTTAATAGAATTCAGTTCCCTTTCACATCTCTATAAATCTTGTGTCAAAACACTCAGAATTAGAGGATCCGGTTGAGGATCGTTATGCTGTCATGATGGAGGTTTGATCATAGTAGTATCATGATCAGTTTTACTCAGTTTCTAATGTTGTCTTTTTCCCTCTCGCATTGAATAGCTCGGAATTGGAGGATCCATTCGAGTTGTTGTGGCTGCACGTTGATGGAGGTTAGATCATCGTGTTGTTGGAACTGTGTCATTGGGGTGCATTTACGTGTCTGAAACCTGGGCTCGAAAGCATCATTGAGCCTGAGTTTATCCTCTTTAAGCTGCTGGAAGGCCAGAGGCCCATCGCGGTCTTGTTCTTGTTTTCTCACTAAGTCTTCCCTCTGCTTGCCTTTAAACTCAACCCACTGACTGAAGTTAATATGGGCCTCACTTCCTTGTACATATCTTGTCTGGTTCTATGTTGTAGCATCATTCTAGTGCTGAGTTTTGGCTATTGACCACCTACATCTAAAACCAACCTGTGACATAAATACTGATGGGTATCAGGCTTACCCCTGTCGTAATCCAGGGGTGACTTTTGGTGCTAACACAACCTACAATGAAAATTCACAATTTAATTCAGCGGATGCAACCTACAAAGAAAATTCACAATTTGGTCCTTTGCAAAGTTTTCTGTCCAACTTGAGTCGAACGAAATTATTCAAAATCCAAACAATGAAAATTGCAATATTAATGGTTTTCAGTGTGCTAGATTACTGGGAAATTAATCGAAAAGGGATCATTTGAATTCCCACTATCTTTCATACTTTCTCCTCCTCTAGCTTTTGCTATATCGAGGAATGAATAGTGGTTATTAATTCTTATATGTAATGTAATTTTGTAATTTTGCAGGGTTTATTCTTTCATTGTTTCCATGAGATAGCTATATTCATATGATTGAGCGCATGTTTTGAAGTATTGATTGTGTGATTGAAACAGATATATCTCCCTAAAGCTGTTGGATCCTCCATTGCACAAATGTGGATGTCTAGTAGGAAATCGGCATATATCAACCACTTTTAAGAATTCTAAGTGTCATATGACATTAAGAAAACTTGATACCAAATGTAAATTGCACACACACAATGCGGTACAATGTGATATGCTTCAATATGCCATTTTTTTGTGTTGTTTGATTCATTACTTAGTCTTGTTTAATAGGTATTTTATGAGAGCCCAACAATGAGCTTCTGAATAATAATTGAAGATGGTGCACATTTTGATCTATCGGAGCCCATTTTCTACTGCATTTCCAAATATAAGGGTGTGTATCGTCCCTCTTCTATAGTTTTATATTTTGTAATATGGGTTTTGGACTACATTGTACTTAATTTTTTTCTCATTTTTATTTGTTTCTTATTATAAACTAGAGGAATGTTACCCCTAACATTTCTCTTTTTTAGTGAATTAAAAAAAATCATAAATTTATATTAATTTTTTTTTTTCCAAACTTTAAATGAGTTAAAAAATACAAATACTTATTAACTTTACAAATATAAAATTATCATTAAACTTAAACTTTAATAAATACAGATATTCAAAATTTAAATTAAAAAGAATAACACCACAACTATTTTTTATTATTACATTTTCAATTTATTTATAATTTTGTTATTTTATTACAAACACAATGAATATGAACATTATCTTTATTAAAATTCTCATATATCTTTTTTTATTTTTTATTTTTCTATAAGAAATTAGCATCTAACATTATTCTTTACCGAAAGAAAGCAATTTCATACACTTACATTTTAAAATTAAATTTGTATAAACTTTAACAATAATGAATGCTCTTTTTACATGGCCATATAAATATGCAATGCTCTTTGTTTTGAGTGCCTCACACGTATAGAATTGTTTTTAAAACTTTAACTTTGATAAAAGAAAATAAAAATCTTTAAATTTAAATTCCATATCATTACCATTTTTAACATAATTTTCTTATTATTACATTTCCACATTTCTAGTTTCACCACCATTTTCTTATTATTACATTTCTAATTTGTTATAGTACTTACGCTTTGTCGCTAATATTACCCACTTCTTTTTCGAAATTCACATACACGTTTCCTTTACTCTTTAATTTTCCATAAAGGAAAAGGCATACACTTTCAAATTAGGATTCGCATAAACTTTCACCGTCTGCCCCTCCTGCACGCCAATAATTCGCATAAACTTTCACCAATGCCCCTCCTCCTGCACGTCTATATACATGCATAATGCTCTTTCACTCATTGCTCATTACTTTTCCTACGCCCAATCCACCTCCCTCCCTCCCTCTCAATCAACACGCTGATTTTCTGCCTCCTCCACTAGTCCGTGGATTTCTCTCTGTTCTGCTCTGCTGTGAGGCCACAAGAACGTTAAGAAAGCCATGGATATCTTCACTCCAGTCAGCCAACTGTTGAAGGATGTTATTGACGAAGAGGAAAACTGTGAAATTTTGCAAAGTGATTTGATACCTCTGGAGGATCTTCTGCTCGATATTGCCACCGTCTTCCAACGTCAAGGGAAAGAGGCCCAGGAGGCCTTCAAGATTTGGTTGCAACTGCTGCATAATTCCCTTACAAAGGCGAATAGCATACTCCATCGCTACGGTCGATCCCAACGACAACTGTGTCTCGACCGTCTCAGGTGCAAGCCGGGGAGACTCTTCAAAGAAATCAAAGAATGGAAGGTACTTTTTTATTACCTCTGCCAAGGCCTTCAAAGAGACTTTTCAATGTCTGTTAATGCTCACCAGATTGTCAAC
>JASDQU011313694.1:24814-44776 GCA_032191745.1 Picea mariana
AGTTACCATGTCCAAAACTGGTGAGTCTCTTCTTATCCAACGATTCAATTGAACAGCTTCCATTACTCAGTCTCACGTCTCTCAAGGTTTTCCATCTGCACAGCAGCAACAGAATAAATTCAATCCCATCGTCAGTGGGAGAACTAAAACAGCTTGAGTTTCTCAGTTTACAAGGACTCGAGAGTATCCAGGATTTGCCTGAACAGATATGCCGTCTTTCTTCCCTTCAGTTTTTAGATCTTAAAGATTGTAAGAGCCTACAATCATTGCCGTCTAAGATTGGAGAGCTCAAAAATCTGAAGTATCTTGGTTTACGCGGCTGTTACAGTTTAAAGGTGATTCCACATGAAATCTCCCAACTTACTTCATTAAGCACCCTCGACGCACAAGGAGTTGGATTAAGTGTGAAAGGCATTTGGAGCTTGAAGGATTTGAGAAATCTGAAGATGCTGGGAATATCGGTAAAGCGGCGAATGACAAAATCAGAAATTAATGTGGGCATAATGGGAACATGGTTGGACATGAGGCACTTGTTATTGCAGTTTGAAGGTGCAATGCACGATCTTCCTGACGACATGAAGAACATGAGGAAGCTTCAGAGTTTCGAAATGTGGCGGTACAGAGGGTCAAGTCTGCCGGATTACACTTGCAAGTTCCAACATCTTCAAAACATATCATTGGTTAGCTCTGATAATCTACGGGAGCTCTCTCCGTTGGAACGGTTGCCAAACCTAAAGTGTCTAAACTTGGCAAGGTGCTATGGTTTGAAAGAACTGGGAATAGGGAATTCTGGCGGATTTTTAATGTTAGAGAAATTGGTTCTCTACTATTTACCCAATTTAGAAAGCATTGCGGGAGCATCAAATAATGGTGTGTGGAATGAAAGAACGCTACCCAGATTGCGTATCTTGAAGATAGGAGGGAGCTGTTGGAGTTTGCAAAGACTTCCAATGGGAATGGACAAGTTACGGAGTTTGAGTACATTATTTGTTACACAAGAAGTGTGGCAACAAATAATTTGGGAAGATGATGGCATGAAAATACACCTTGAAAAAATATTTAGAGAATGGTAAGTGCAATTTTTATCACGTAACTTAATTTGATAATTTTATGAAAGTCAAATAAATGTATATACATTTTTTCTTATAAATTTATACGGTAATCGTTGTTACGCAGGGACGAAGAGAGTTCTTCAAGTGTATTCTGGTAATCATTGTTATGCAGGGACGACAGGAGTTGTTGGAGTGTATTCGATGTATGGTAATCATTGTTACGCAGGGAGCAGAGAAATTCTTGAATTGTATTAATGGACAAGTTTTAGGTACGGGAGAAGTTCTTCAATTGTATTAATGTATTAATGGACAAGTTTTAGTCCATTGATACACGTGAAGATAGTTTGAGGCTTAGTTTTCTTTTTTATAACAAACTATTGTAATTTATTATTTTTCATTGTAATTATTGTATTTTATATATTATTTGTCATTGTAATTATTGTAATTTATATACTTTGTGGTAAGAGAATTACAAGTATATTTGGATTCGGTTTTGATTAATATATATTTTCATTAATTTAATCGATTAATATATATTTTTATTAATTAATTTATTATTAATACTAAGTTAATAGATGTTAATTGTGCAATGAAAGAAAGATGTTTAGTTTAAAATAAATATAATTAATTTCATATTTTTTAATTGAAATTTATTTTTTTATTATTAAAATGATATTTTAGAAGGAAAGAAAAATTACATGTATTTAAGATAAACTTTCTCATAATTTAAGTGTTTGGTTTAAAATAAAGATAATCAATTTTATATTTTTTAATTGAAATTTATTTTTTATTATTAAAATGATATTTTAGAAAGAAAGCAAAATTCCTTGTATTTAAGGTAAACATTCTTATAATTTAAATGTTTGGTTTAAAATAAAGATAATCAATTTCATATTTTTTAATTGAAATTTATTTTTTATTATTAAAATGATATTTTAGAAGAAAATGAAAATTCCATGTATATAAGTTAAACATTCTCATAATTTAGTTAAACATTCTCATAATTTAAGTGCAAATTACCTTTAAAGTTATTTTAAGATTTTTTTCAATGTTAAAGCTCTAAATTATACTTAAGGTTATTTAAATTGCTATTCAAAACTTCTTAAACATCCTTAATGTAATTATGGTTGTTTTGAAGGCACGTTGAAAAGATTGTGTAAACTTTTCAATTTTCATGGTTTGATTGAGTTTTTTTAGTTATATTCTTCTTACATAAGACAATGTAGTTTTGCATGATTGTCATTACACATGTATATGATTTATGGTCTATGGACTTCCATTTTTACGCTGAAAGGCGTACACCTATTGACAATGAGCACATTTAATGATCTTTTAACATTAAATCTTAATCTTATGGCCAACAATTGAAGATGTTGGCATATTCTTAGTCGTCCTCCCAAATCAATGGATGAGATTTACTATTCATAATTTATTTGTATTTATGAATGAATGCGTTAACATGTTTACTTTTTCACATTTACCTAATCATATTAAGAAATTATTGTGAGACCATATGCTTGCCACGTTAAGATGATTAACAAGAATTAATATGTATGCAAAATTTTATTGCCACGTTTGAATGTTTAGCAGACACTACCTAAAATGGACTGCATGTATAACTGCTGGAATGTGAACCGGACTGAGTATGGAAGGCGACACCATAGCCGACGATGTTTTTTTGGTATAAAATCCGTTTTGGCTGGGCTATAATCCAGACCCGATGGAATACCACAGCAGACGTTGAAACGAGGATGAGGAAAACAAGAAGTCGGTTCCAGCCATTGTCGTGTTCGGATATCATTTAGTGTATTTTCATCGCCTTTAGGCGTACATCAACCATGGGTTTAAGTGGTTGGGCTAGTCATATTTAATATTATAAATGATTTGAAAATATTTTGAACTAAACAATTAAATTCAATTTTAATAGAGAAATATTATTTTTGAAATTTTATTGTTAATTGGTGTAGTGATCTAATTATTATATGAGAGGAAGAGGGTGTGTACTATATATATATATTGAATGGATGTTTCATTTACATATCTTAAAGGTTTTATCACTATAAACTTAGATGTTATCCTTTTTGTGACTTTGACTCTTTATTTTGATTAAGTGTATGATCTTGGCACATGTTATTCAAATAATTTCATGATATCAGAGCCACAGAACCCTTGATGTTTGGTTTAAAGTCTACTCAACATTTTACTTTAGATCTGTAATTTTCTTCTACAAATTTACAATCCCTAGTACATATACTAGTACATATAACAATTATTCTAACCAAAGAGATTTAATAGTTAGTGAAAAATATTTTTTAAACTAACATATAACCGAGTTTTGAGTTTAAAGTGGCTATATTAATAATAACCAATGTATATGACTAATAAAGTAGTTATAATTCTAATTTGGTAATTGTAAGTCCCTCGACTAGAAGGTCGTGGGCACCCTCTCCCAAGTCCTCAAGAAGATGGAATTTGGGGTCRCTCCAAAACTCAAGAGTCACACTAGTTGGGAAAGTGGGCACRTGAACACGCCAATGGGATTTCCCAAGGATGAGSTGAAACATGGGGTGAAACAAACCAAGAGAAGGGGTGCGCCAGGTCAGAAGACKATTCGACTCAGCAAGGCACACACAAAGAAATGGAAAACCAAAGAGGGTGGGGYGAGTCGACACRAGGGTTGAGGCATGAYGGTTCACRTGCCTTGCCYCACTAGCTAGAAGAATMTGATGTCTTCTGCTAATTGGTGAACATGTAGYATCACCACTCTACTTTYAGTGTATCACTGAAAATKCTCTCTGAATATGTGGTTTGGGATGACCACTAACCAATTGATACCATGTATCTGATGGTTTTTRGATAACCACTAACCAATATTGACACTTTTAGGTGTCCAATAACATCCCAATGTATAATGTGTATGATTCAATTTAAAATTATTGAACCATAATTCTGCTAAAGTMTGTCATCTACAGACCATAGTTTCCCATTTAGCAAATTTCATGCCCATCTAGCATACTTGATGTTTGTTGTTGTCGAAACTTTCTGTCTAACAACCATCTTCAATTCCATCATCAATTCCCCCCTTTGTCAGCTAAAAGGAGAGATCACAAGTGGTTTCATGAACCATCATCATTGAAATTTTGAACTCCTCCCCTTAAGGTGCATGAGAGTTTCATCATTGTACTCCCTCATTCTATGCTCAAGAGAGTACCGTACTTGTTCCATTTGAGTACAACACAAAGTGGGCATGCAGAAACAACCACATGTTATCTCATCCTGTGAGGGCCATGCTTGAAATATACTCCATAAGGGGACCACTTATGTGAGGTACAAAAATGTTATGTTCTACAATATTGGTTCTTTACTTGAGATTGAATTCTTCGGTAATACTTATATAATCGCTTGGTTTTTGATGACCATTTCCAAGGATCGATCCACTCATAGTGAATATTCAATCTTGCAGGTTTCTTTAGTGTTGAACATGTGTATGAAGAATGGTTATTCTTGCCACAATGTTGGCAAGGATAGAGATCAAAACACTTATTCTCCATGTGACCAACTCGATTACAATGTTGGCATTTCGCATTATGATGTTGAACTTGAACAAGTGAAAGTGAATCTTCTTGAAGAAATCCAACACTTTGGAACTTGATTGGTCTAGAATAATCAAGAATATGAAAGGTAACTTCCTTGTCATATCCAAGCCCTGTTATATTCTTGTTGTAGATGATTTCTTCCCAAGGTCTGATGATGGGATTGGAAAGATTATTTTGAGTCTGAATATGCTGAACTTGAACAAATTCATCTTCATTTGAAGTTGCTTATGAAGTTGACTTGCTGAGGTTCTCCTTCATTGACTGTTGATCATCATCATCATTATAAAGAGGATTGTTTTGAACAAAACCTAGTTCAAAATACATCATTGGTTGTTGATTTTTGAGATTTATCAACTCATCATTCAATAGTTGGGATAGAGATTGAAGAAGTCTAACTTTAGCTTGTGTCACTTGCAAACAAGTTAGCTCTGATACCAATTGAAGAAATTGAACATGTTGTTCTTGAGTTTATACTTAAGGCTTCAAAGTATAATTTCAAGGCATCCGAAAATAAAGAGAGTTTTTAAGATTAATACTTTTAGGAAAAAAGAAGCTATGGTTGATTCCTAAGCTATCTTTGCCTAGCTTCCCAATATTCGCAGGCACTTATATCTTGTTCAATCACTTCCCATGAACGTTCAGTCTCAACCCAGGTATTAGTGGTCTCTAAGATTGTATTAAGCAAGGTTAAATCAATGTTGGTCTGATCTTTAAGACCGGGCTTAATATTGGGTTGTCTCGCAACAGGTATAGTCATGGAGAAAAGAAACAGTCAAAGGATATGTTGTTTTTAATATTTTCTTTTTCTATTTCAATTAAACGAGAAAAATTCCTAAAATTGAATTAGTGGTATACAAATCAGAGGTCATTTTTCGTATCTGAGTTAAATTTGAAAATAATGAATGTAATGAGAGAAAAATACAAAGTTGTTAAACAAAGCAAGGCATCAATCACAAAAGAATCTTACTCTGCTACAGAAGGAGAAAATAGATGATGTAACCTTTAATGAAGAATAAAATGTAGCAATATGATCAACTCACAGGTCTTGTGTTTGCTAATAGCAAATGCAGAGGAAAATATGTAAGCAATCAGATAACTAAATGAAACATATAGCCACAGTAGAAGTTGTACTAAATTGTGATCAGGCATTCATCAAAGACATATGAATAAAGATGTTGGAATATGAAAGAACGGAAGAACACATAACTCAAAATTGATGAAATATGGAGTCTCTGGTATGCACTTGTATTAATTCTCAAAGAGGATAGATTTCTCTATTACAATCGGCAAGAAGCAACCCATTTTTAGTCTTTTAAAAATATATTTATACAAAAAGTTCCCAACCCTAGGTGGTTGGAATTTTCCTTATTCCTAGATTGTAACGGTTACAAAATGAAAACCTGAACCGTTTCACTTGGTTCTTTTCTATCTCTCTCTCATACTAGCAGAACAAGTATTCATATGTTACTTCATTGATTCTTTGAAGTACTTCCTTCACCTTGCTCAAGACATTTGACACACCTGCTTAGGAATTGTACTAATAGTCTTGAAGGTTCTATCACATCTTTTTCCTCAAAAAGATACAACTTTCTTTGTAATTGTGACAACCTGTCTTCTATCCTTTTATCTTCAGAAGTCATTGACTGTAACTGTAAATTTGGCTTTACCAACCATCTATCTATTTGAGCGATGTCAACCTGATTTAGTTGTGGACTTTCAATCTAAGCTTCCTTTAAGCTTTCATTTATGTCAAGTTGATGCTTTACAATGTTGATTTGTCCTAGTATTTCAGAACAATCATCCTTTCCTAGTGATTTTTTGTTTAGCAAATCAAAAGCCTCTTCACAATCCTCTTTTATTTCTTTGGCCATTCTTTTACTCTCGTCTATATTGGCCTCCCATGTCTTCAATATTATATCACCTCAGATTTGTTCTGCAACAGTCAATCTGGAAATTACAGGTACTTCTTCTCTAGCCAATGACACGACCGCTTTTTGAAAGGTGGTCCGAGCCGCAGTAGCCTCTTTTTCTCTGAAACCAATATTGTCTAATGATTGATTTACTTCCTGAAAATGATTTTGGATGATCTCTACCTTATCCAAAAGGTTTTGTTGTGCTATTTCCAATTTCTTTATCACTTCCGATGCTTGAGTTTGGAACACTGCTATATCCATAACCATTTTCTCAGTGGAACTTACCTTGTCTTATAATTGTTTGACCAACTCATCTTGCTGGACAAGACTGGACTTGAGCAGTTGGATTTCTTGTTTATCAATAGCTCTACCTTGTTCAAGTCCTTTATTGACCTCATCTCTGATATTATTCTCTGTATTCCTTATTTGATCTCGCAATTGACTTATCATCTGATTCCTCTGTTTCAACCTTTCTTTCAGATGATGAACTGAGAATAAGTTGGTCGTTGCAAAAGCTCCCAAAGAGCCTTCTACCTCTGTAGCAAAGTCTTATTCTTCCATATTTTGTCCATCCAATAATACTCTATGCTTTTTGACAATTTCTCCTTCTTTCTGGTGCATTTCTTTCTTAACCACCGCTTTCCTTTTCCTACTGAAAAAGAAATCAATAGGGGGTATTTCTTCAATAGGGATAGGCATGAGATCTCCTATGAATATTACCTCTACATTAGGGTTTCCTTTGGTGAATTTTAATGGTGTGACAACCTCAATGGGGATGCTAGTTTCTGTGGATAACTATTTTTCGGCTTCATCTGTAGTTGATTTCTCTAGTGAAGACAACAATCTATCTTCTCCTTTCTTTATTAATAGTGTCTCTTCTTGATTTTCGGCCGAGTTATTTGATACCTCTATCACTGGAGAATCTCCTTTCTTAGTTGAGACCTCAGACTTCTCTAAGTTTTCCAGGACTTCTTGTTTGGTAGAGCTTTTGGCTTCTGGATTTTGGGTCTTTGATTGTTGTGTATCCCGAAACCTTGGGTTTTCCCCTTGTAATACTTTCAAAAGACTACTTCTTCGATGCTTTTGAAAATTGTAAAACTCAACCATTTCACCAGGTGGTAGAGCTCGAACTCGGCTCAAAACTTCTTGGTAAGATCTTACCCCTCAGAGCATTTTGTCCCGAGGGGAATCCTCGTGTTTATACTTTTTTAGATTGAAAATGGCCATATGATTACCTACGACCTTTTACAGGTCATGTTTTTTGAATTAAATGTTAACCAATTTTATTTCTTCTAGGGTTGCAACCTCCACTCTGGAATGGCCAAAATATAACAAAGAAAAGGCACCAATCTGTAAGGTAAAAGATGGCCATACCTTTTTCTACACAACTTTAAGTTCTTTTCTAATCCCGCTGAGTACAATTTGTAGTGCAACCTCGCGGCACACCAGTCAGTCTGGTAAAAATTGCGGTAATGTATATGGGGGAACTGAACAGTCGAAAAATCTGATATAAGAGAAGTGTTCCTCTATGTACCGGTGTGCCACTTTACCCAGGTTAACCATAATATTGTCTGAAATTCTAGGAGGTGGGTGTCCAAATATAACAATATGCATCGACACCACTACCCAATTATAGATTTCATAAAACAAATCTTTTGCCTTGTCTTCCCAGAGATTTGAATGATAAACATGAATTGGTTTCGCACTATATGGATTCCAGCTCTATCCCATCAGCGAGAAAGGCATCATGAAACATATGGCATCCATAATATAAGCTGACATGAAGAATGAATTTGGTTTCCCTTTGGCTTTCTTTGTTTGGTATTCTATGATTTTGCTAACCAAACTATTCGAAAATATCTTTTCCCAGTCAAATGAATATCCCTCCGCCACTATATGTATAATGGGTACCCATGGTAGAAAGAAATGGGTTGTGTTATCTTTTACATAAATTATGCACATCATCATGGCTATATACATAAACTGTGGTTCAAGCGATGAGATTGAGTATATTCCATGAGAGTCGGCTCTAAAATTTTCAGGGCATGAACACCAGCCCTTGATCAAGTTAGAAAGGTTTTTTCCATATTGATCACACTCCTTTTTGTTGAAATTCACTAAGAAACTGGCATTATAAATGAAGTTTGGTGTTGTAGACAATTTATACATCTCCTGTATGTGTTCCGACCGAAATGACCCAACAACTACCTTCTGAGAGTTGAATATAGTTCTAGTTGGGATATCTACATGATCTAGTGCCCATCCAATCATGTCATTATAGGGTAAAATCCTCGGCCTTGTTGCTACCTTATGCATCTCTGTTTGAGCGATAATCTTATATTTGGTAGATAAGTTATCCTTTTCGTTGTCGCTTGAATCATCAGGGCAGTTTACCACTTTGTATTGTATAGTGTTGAATACATGCATCTAGGTTTTAACTATGTTTATACTTCTGGGTGAAGTATCAGAAATAACATCTGTGTTCTGGCTAGAACTTTCGCCGGTTTCTTTAGGCGCTTTTCATGGAGCCATGGTATCAAATTTCAGAGTTCTATTACCTGTCACAGAGAATGAGAATGCAGAAAACTAGTTATTTTGCTAAGCCAGCTCTATGAAAACAAGAATGTAATTCAGAACTAAAAAATCTTCTTTTCCTTAAACGCATAAACCATGCGTATACCTTCACTGAAAACGTGTTTAATTTATTTAATAAAAATATTCAGGCGTTAAAATCAGATCTTATTTGAAATCATTTCCCTAAATCAAATATTAATGTCATTAATGGTTGATACCTTGTGATTTGGGAAAATCTCAGAGAAAATTTGAATTTATCCGCTTTTCAAAACAATGAAGGTTTAATAGGAAATAAGACTGCTTAATGTACTAATAAATCAAGTTTATCCTGTTAATTAATCATTTATAACATTAATCCATTTCGGGATTTCAGATCTCGTGTTACACTATATCCATCCAAGCTAGGATTCCTGAAACGCGAAACCGCGATATACTTAATTCAATTTTAATCTTGTTTAGTTCCTTCATTAATCGCAATTAACTGCGAGGATTTCATGGTTTCGGGTATCGAGAATTCTGGTGATCCTTCGAGGTATGATTCCCGAATTCCAAAATCACGATGTGATTAATTCATTTTAATCGCATTTAAATTTTTGGTTAATCATATTTTAACAATTGATGCAGTTTCACAACTTCACATGTTAGGATTTCGATACTCTTCACATATTGGACTGTTAAGTCTGTGAAACCCCGAAACTTGATACTCTTCACATGCAATTCTACATTATGTGAGTAGAGGAGTTGCAGTTGAACACAATGAGACTTCGTTTGATTACAAGTCATTAAGGTATATCGTTAACAAATGTGAGACAAGCCACCGATAATTAAAGTAGGTGTCAAGGCACCGAGTACATTTCATAAGTGTGAATAATGGTGTTGAGGTCATACACTTGAAGAATCCATTGATCAGGAGACATTGATGTATTCTGAACTATCATTGGCGGGAGAAACTTCCACTGATGACTACAAGCCTCTAGGTACTCATAGGGCTCTAGATCTCATTTCTAGAATAGATGAGTTGAAGTCAATGGAAGGAGACCCGCTGGAAGGAGATAATTAAGGCATCTCTCATCATCTAGCATGAGGTACAAAGAAATATATTGATTATTAGGAGGAGCTCGGACGAATAGGGTGTTCACGAACCAACAACCATATGCGTCCCTCGCATGCACTAGATGAAAGTAGTGCATGAAAGAGACCCTCTTAATAAAAACCAATAAGGAAAATTGCCGACAAAGGTGAGGAAACCACTAATAGGGATAATGGAATCCAAGACACTACATGAATCCCAATGTGTGAATAGATTTCTTGTCGTCGAACATAAGGGAAACTCCCCAATTAGAAACCAATGAGGAAATGTCATCTGTTGGGTTCAAGGTTACCTACCAATCATGAAAGTAGGCCTAGGGTGCAAGGTAGGACAACAACTTCCTGTGATTATGAGATACATTGAGGCTATGACCGACATGAAAAGTCAAGATTTTTGAGAAAAGAACAACACAAGATTTTAAACTTCCTTTGAACAAGAGCATGAGACATATGGATAAATTAGGCAGCATAGACTTGATAATGATCATTGATAAAACAAAATCGATGCAGGAGGCATCAACAAACTCTCCATAAGGACTGAAAGAATAACTTGTCATAGGAGTAAACTCCAAGTAACGATCTCAGCTCCCTAGGGTCATGCTAAACCTAAAATTTGAATGAAAATGGACTCAAAATGTTGTGCTCTGTTCAAATGCGACACGAATTCTACTAATAAGAGATAATATTATTTTCCCGCCCGTATTTTTTTTTTTTTCATAGGCCAAGAAATGATATGATACAGGAGAGGAAACAAGTGTTGTGAGTAAGTAACTAGTTCCAAGAAGTGGAACATACCTATTCTTAATGCAGGGAAGTTCATGCGAGGTGTGGAAATTCAGGGGGATGCTTCCTCTACCAGTAAAGGGTGTCAAGATGCAAAGGATATGTGGAAGGCACTGCTTGGCTAGTGATGCAAATTGCTGAGGCAAGAGGCTTATAGCGAGAAAGCGAGAGCCAAAAATAGGCTCAAAAGTGCAAGTAGGATGATGGAATGCAGTTACAACTTAACCGAACAATGTCCTTTTTCGTAGATTTAGTCCCCTAGGCCCGAAAAAGTATAAAATAATACCCAGGAGAGCTCTTCTATCCAATGGTGACTAGAGTATTCATTTTTAGTAATTAGTCTACTTTGTCCATAAAAGGGTTAAACTTATACCAATTAGATTTCCTTTAAAAACCATTTAACGAGTGTGAAAGAGACAATTTCACTTGACAATCTTTTCATTTTTTTGGGAGTTGGAAAAGAGCTTAACTAAGACTCGGGTGGAGTCCCATAGGTAATTGTCATAATGCTTGTGAGTAAGAAAATGGGGTTCGAATGAAAATTCATATTGGGACTATAAGGAATTTCCAGTCCTATGAAATAACTTCTGCATGGGATCCAAATGACACAAAGGTTCTAACTAGGAAACCCATGTTTGGTAAGTCTCTACTACTTAATAACGAAACTTATAGTAGCAGTGAGAAGGTTCTATGTCACTAAGAAATGGGTTTGTACCTAGGGTTTATGGATCAAGGTCATAGGACAATGCAAGAATGCAAAGTGAAATGAAAACCTATCCTATATGACGATGAAAGAATATACCCGTCAAAGGCATGAAAAACCAATATGACGCTAGAAATCTATAAAAAACCCTGGACAAAAACACTAAAAAACAATTCTTTCCACTGCGCAATCAGTCCATAAGGCCAAGAATAGAAAAGAATGGGGTAAAACTATACAAAGTGGGTAAAATTATTATTTTAATAGTAAAAACAAGAAATTTTACCATACCATTTGAGTTTTTCACCCACATAGTAATTTTTAGGCCATTTTACCCACGATATTCCCATGGAGATTGTGGGATCTACGATCAACAAAATCAACAACCATCTGGACCAAGTAAGTACCCATCCCATTTAATTCCATTTCAATGGCTTACATTTAATTTTTAGTCCTCATTTTTTTAGTATTAGAGGACGTTACATGGAAACTAGGGTGTACGCGGGTGATAAATCATCGAGTCATGCATACTACCCCATATACGTTAGAAAAGAGAGGACTGAACGCGTATATGAAGCCCTATACATGAATGTAATAAGGTTAGCCCACATACAAGTCGGTGAATAAGTTGTTTAAAGGGTTTAACTCAAAAAATGATTTTTTCTTTGCAGGATGGTTATTGAATGGATGGAAAGGGAGCATGAGGAGGTAGATACAGTAGTGGGAAGAGATGAAAGGGCCAAAAAATATTTGAAATGATGTGGCCTTTATACATTTTGGGCTCTCAAAGGAATGAGGTCTCAGGTGAGGTTATTCCAGTTACTAGTAAACTATTGGAATCCAGAGACAGAGTCTTTCAATCTCAATGGGAAAATATTGAGGATTGACGTGGATGACATATACTTTATCAGAGGACTGTCTCGCTGGGACGAGGTGGTGAATCTCAAGGCCCAAGGGGCTGGAGGTGGTATGACTATGGAAGAGTACATTGACACCCACTGTGTTGTAGGAACGGATAAAGTAGGGAGCCAACTCCCTATCAGGGCGATCGAGAACTTGAGTCTAAAGACCATCGTGCTTGTACTCACACAGATTTTAGGGTTGACCTCATTGCACCAGGAATTAAGGCCACTCATTTTATATGTAGTGGAGTGTTTAATAACCATTGTTTATGACTATTGTACCTCACTTCTAGCTAACATGAAGAGCCAGTTGACAAATTGAAAACAAGGGCGAATGAGGAATTTTGGATTTACAACCATACTTTGTAGTTTTTTCTTTGAGAGGGTTCCATGCTTGAGCCCTAGAGTAGATATTACTCCACATGGACTGCCTGATCCAGCCATGTCATGGTGGACCGACATGATGAGGCGACTAGGCGGTGGTAGGGTGCCAACCCCCTACAATGATGAGTTTTTTTTTTGGTGGCACCGAAAGGTCATAACCATTGATGACTATCCTTACAGAGGGATCAACTATAGAGGGGACCCTAACATGCCATTTCCACCAAGTTCCTCCTATGGTGATATTGGTATGAAACGATTTTTATATATTTCATTTTTTGTGTTTTCCAATTTTGATAAAGGAAAAATAAAAATGAAAATATTTTTTTATGGTGTAAAGTATTAACAATTTCTTTGTTACGTAGACATAGGTCTGTGACAACCAGAGGGATTCCCACAACATCAGTGAATATGCCGAGGAGATGAGCTAGTAGGCAGGGACACATAGAGAGTGATACAGAATGTATGGAGGAAACTCTCTCGGTTGACGCACAATACTCCTATGCTTCAAGTGGAGGATCTGCCAGAGGTGATGAAGCAGTTGGTGGTGGGTGTACCCCATGAGTGGTTGTGACTCTTCCAGCATCTTGCAAATGCCTTAGTGTGATATCATGATACACATATGGCACCATAGGCATAGATTCCATGGTCATGCTATGTAATGGCCATATGTATTTTGAGGGTGTAGGTCCCATTTTTTACTGTGACACCATATTTTTTGGTCTTGAAAGGATGGAATATAAAAAAAAATTGGTTGTCGGCTTTACTTATATATGTTACAATGTATAAATGTATGAATGTGTTTTCTTTACTTAGTTATGTGACAAATTCCAATCTAAAATGTAATTAGCATATGCATTGGATACTTGTTTAGAACTTCTAGGGATGTGATTATAAGTAAGGAGATCAAAGTATTGTTACAAAATTTGTACTTGTAGTAATCATCAGAGTAGAGTAGGATCTCTCACATGGTAACTACTGTTCAAATGAAATATGACTAACTGGGATTCCATGCCAACTTATAAATATTGAACACCATGTGAAATGGCGTCGCATAATAGATCTATAGAGATGCTATACTCAACCACATTATTCGTTGATGGCTCCAGACGAACGCCACCTGAAAACACCAATTGGCCCTCGGGTGAGTAAATGACTCAAGCGGTGGAAGCCATGTTCCACATATGATGACTGGTTGTTGGCACAAGGGAATACCTAGGGTTCAACGCTTCAACAACGCACCAGAAAAACCCTAACTACCGACCCTTTTGGCAACACCTACGAAGTAGATGAAGTCTCACCCAAGGTAGAGGCAGGGGGGTTGTAGGACTCAAGTGTCTACANAAGACACAGATCTATGATTACAACACCTTAACAAAGAACTTAGCCAATAATATGAATTAGATCTTGAATCTCATTCACATAGCAGGTTAAACCCTTATTACAGATCAACGTAGTAATAACCAAGATCAAGTACTTTCAGTCATTGGGCACACATCATTAACTCAGATATAGCATTCATTCACATTATTAAGCACTAAGATACAACATCAAATGCATTCATCAAACAAAACTAAGAAAATAACCACATAAACAACATCAATAACATCGCACAAAGCACATCAACACAGGATATACGTGGTTCACCATAGTGTGGGGCTACATCCACCAATATTATTCTTCAATATTATTACATTTCTCTGCTCCTGTTCACAAAGCCACAGAGCCAACTCCTTAAAGGATAGGAGATCTACACACACCTCGCCAGATCCTCCTTCCCTATGTTAGGTTAAGGCACAGAGCCAACTCCTGACTAGCATAAATCCTTCTTACAATCACTTGCACTTAGCTCTTCAAGTCTCTTGCACAAATATAATACTTCTTGCACATAGCCCATTACAATCACATAGAACTTGTACTTATTACATCACTTAGCTACTTATTTATACATTTACAAAGAGGCCTAAACATGGGTAAACCCATGGGCCGACATCCCATACCCATTACATAAACCCTAAAAATCCAAAAGTCCACAAAATGAGTGAAATCCCATGATCTCTACTTCACCTGGGTGCTCCATATTCAACTAGCCAGTCGAGGTCCCAAAAATGGTCAACCATGACCAAAATTTCCTCAAAACTTGGTCAAGGGCCAACATGCCCCCAACACTTACCTGTGACTCATCCCGAGTCATTCTGATCTAGGCAACATTGCTTTGAAAGCCTCAATCTTAGCTCGAGCTGCCTCGACTTGCTGTTTCTCAAGAGCATCCTACTAGATGAACTCCTGAATTACTTTCTCGGTGAAAGGCCCTTCCAGGCGTTGTTCCACTATTGCAACCACCTATTCCAACTATGAGCCTTGTCCTTCGATCTCTTCAAAAATCATGAACACTTCGTCCTGCACCAGATGGAGTCTTTGTGTCACTTCCATGACTTTGGTCTGGATAGAAATAATATGTTGTTGGACTGCACGCTGCTCCTGCGATCTTTTCATCTTCTTGACTATAGTAAGAAACTTCATATGTGCTTTCATGGTGGACGCCTGTTTCTTCGCCTCTTGGAGTTGTGCTTATAATGTCCTCATCTTTGGATCTTCTACAAGGCACTCATATGTCTACACACTTCGATCACTTAATTGTTTGCACTTTGAGGCCAATGCCTTGATTCTTTCTATTTTCTTGGCATCTTCTTCCCTCTGATCGCACAATTCTTGTGGAGTGCTAGGTACCGCTTGAATTTCTAGCTCTGATACTCTTGCTTGAAGCTGCTGAATGGACTCAACAAGATTCCCCACTTGTATCTCAGCTAACTCTTCTTCCTCCCATTCCAATCTCGACACAGAGAGAAATTCTATAGTTACTGCCTCCTTGATCATAATCTTCTCTGCGAGAATTTGGTCTTTTTTTTCCTGTATCTTCACATTTTTCTACTCGAACTTTGCATAACTGCCATTTTTCTCTTGTTGCACAACTCAAAGTTTCTCTAAGGCCTCCTCCTTTGCTTTCTTTAAGGCCCTTGTGGCTTCATCCTTTTCTTCTTGGACTCGACGAAGTCGAGCCTCTATTACACTTGCTAGCCTTCGTAATTTGGTGGGCACATCCCCCAGTTTTGCAATTTCCGATGACGACGACGCAGTATGTACTGCACGGCTCGAATGGATAGCTTGTTGTATGTCCTTGAGCTCTTTATCTATTCTATCATACATCAACTCTTTCTTTGATCCGTGTCTTTGCAAGATGTCTTTTGAAGCATCCTCTACAACTGTGATGATGTGATCAATATCATCCACTGTGAGCACATTGTTTGACTGAGGCTTATGTGCATGGGTCTTCTTTCTTGCTGAAGGTTTCTCCGGGGAAACCTTCCTCTTCTGTGATGCTTATGTGAGGGGATCCTTCGGTAGTGTTGCTTCTCCTTTTTCTTTTTATCTCTTTCTTCCCCTCCATCCTCTTGGTTCACTTCGTATCCTCCTCCTCCCGTGGGTGAATCATGCCTACTCTCTTCCGATGCACTGTCCTTCTCATCACTTTCTATGTCCTGCACTTCCTCCTTTTTCTTCTTTTTCTTTGTGCTACTCTATCCATCATACTCAGTTCAGGTGACCAAAGGATTTCCAATGATGTCAGGGTTGGAGAGTTATGCATCTTCGACTAGTACATGAAATTCAAATGGCCATTCCTTAGTGATCTCTTTCATGTCTTCATAGGTCAATTTATAATATGAATGCAACTCCTCCTTACTTTCATCCTTACACACAATGATGTATATGAAGAGTTGGTCTACGCAGAACTTCGCGAACGGTCTATACTGATGCAAAGTATACGAGGTCATCCGCGAAAATTATTCATTGACGTGCTTCAGTTGTAGGTAGTAATTGTGGAACACCGCATTTGATTGCCACTACTTCTCCATATCACTTGTGTACCACAAGGTGGAGAACCTTGCAGCCAATGGCTCTAATGGCTCAATTTTGGGGGAGGTTTCTCCTTTCGACACTTGCCAAGCGACAAATGCGATCAATATCAACAACCAACTAAAGTGAAACTCATACCCTTGATCTTGTGCTTCATGGTAGTCCTTGTCCAACTCATTGACGAGGTATCTCGCCTAGTTCATCTACATTCCTTCGACTGTCACAAACCCACTACGACATAATAAGTTTTTTTCACTTTTCCTCAAGGGATAGAATCCCTGAATTCCTACGGGGGCCTAGCGCAGGCTAGATCTTCCCTTATCCACCTCCAAGTGATCGTTGGTTATGACCACAGGCCAAGCCAAGAGGTGCCTTTCACATTTCGTGACTCAGTGATGCAAGAGAGTCAAGTCTTTCGACTCTTCCTACCTCGAAATGCCAAAATTTCAAACCCTGAAAGGGCTGGTGAATGATAAGCTCCCCACTTGGGTCTTGTCCATGTGACCCTGTTCCATGACCACACACTTAATCGACAAAGAACTTACCATCTTTTTGGGATTCGGGGAATCGCGATGCAATGTCTCTACCTTTCAAATCCCCAAAACTCCAAAATCTCTGAAGTTCCCCTCCAAAGGGAGATCAACGGCTATAAGCCTCCCCTGATCTGATGGTTTGGATCCTTTCAGGATTTCATGGATCAAGAGTCTTGACTTTCTTACTCTTTATAACCCCGGTAGTCGAAATACCAAAATATCTCTGCCGAGAGATCAACGGTCCATGTCCCTCTTGAACCAATGACTACGATCCAACTGGACCGACGACCCACATCTTGTTGGGGTTTTGTAATTCATGATTTTGTGATTTCATTACAAACAATACTTATACACAATTTCACACACCCACTCCAATAATATGTCGCATTTCGCGACTTTGGGAGTTTCAAAGCAAAGCGCCTCGGTTCCTTGTCCTCGAAACTTTCGAAACCCTGAACCCTGGTATGTCGAAACCTATCCCTATTCCATGACCCAGCACTACTCCTCCAAACGCTCTCAGGATTCCACATTTCGAGACTTCGCGAATCCTATTGCTCCAATTCCTTGTCGTCTCGTACTCCCGGTATCCGAGGTACCGAAGTGTCGAATACTGAAATTTCGGTCCTCCTTCTCCTGAGCGAGATCAACGGCTCAAAGTATCTCCTGATCCAACGGCTTAGATCCTTTCGGGGCTTTATGGGTCAAGATTTCAGAACTCTTACCTCTTGTTTTCCCAGTAACCGAATTACCGAAATCTTCTTTCAGGGATTTCCCCGAAAACCTCAACCGCGTGCACCTTTCGGGACTTCAGGATTTGCGATTTCATGAATCCACTGCGACCAAACTCTTGGTCCTTCAACCAATCGGTATCCAAAACCCCAATGGGTTCGGATCTCTGCCACATGTCCTCTAGAATGGACAGTCTTGATGCTTTCGCTGTTTCGCATACCGAGAGTTTGGAACTCTCGGTACCAAGACCACAGTCTCCTCTACGTCCCAAACTCTGAATAGCTGAAATACCGAAATTCGATGGCTCCTCTCCTGTATCGGGATTTTGTGAACCAGGATTTTTCAATGGAGCGACTCCACGATTCTAGTCTTTCAACCTTCCGGTATCCGAAACTCCGATGGGTTCAGATCTCTTCCATGTGTCCTTTGAAATGGACTGTCCAGATCTTTTCGGGATTTTGACGAGTCCTCACCTCTGCATGTGCAAGGGTTAAAACTCGTGCAACTTCTCTTGGATCTGATGGTTATCGGCTATCCACGCGATATCTGACGGTTGTTGTAGCTCCTCCCTTAGCTCGTTCTTTCTTCCTTTTTCCTTGGAAGATTTCAAAGTCTCAAAGGCCTCCACCTTTGCTTCCTTTGCGAGCCCTGATGGTTTTGGGCCTCGCTTGCATTCTGAAGACACTATCCCTCCTAATATTAATAGGCTTCATCCTCCAAGGGAATCAAAAGGATTAGGAGTTTTACATGCGTACATGAAACGGTGTCCACGGTCGACAAATGCATAGTTTGTGACTCGGGATTATGCCACCATAAGGCACAAGTATTTATGCGTATAAAAGATATCCTAACCATATGCTTTCTTATTGGCCTAATTATGCAATCAAGTAGAAATAAGGGGGACATAGTATATCCATTAAGAAATATGCCGAATTCCTGCAATATACACAGTATAGCCAATTCATACACAGTTACAGATAATTTACATAGGGTAAGAGATCACTTAACTATTACAGGTCGTCGCCAACCAAATTACTGTGGGTGTTCTTCCTTCCACCCGACCATAGGCTTAGGGGAATTCACTATTATCACCCTAGCCACCCCCGTGCCAAGCCATGATATCACTAGGGAACTCGCACTCTTCTTGAGGGTTCTCTCTCTGTTTTTAGTTTCTGTTCGGGTCCTGTTTTCCGCAACTTGGAGTTTTCTCGCTCGTTTATGGCCTCGGTGAGGTTTCTCATATGATCTTCGGAATCAAGATCACGGCCTTCAGTTTGTGACTCATTGGAGAGCTCTGTGCATCTCCCCTATGAGCTTACTCTCTTCTTCTTCCCATCTCTTCTCTTGTCTCCTCTCCCGTGTGTGTGTCCCTCTTACTTGGGAAGGTTTTGTCGACCTATCTGGTTGCTTATGTCAGAAGGAAGCTCAGGTCTGCAAGTCCCTGGGGTACTTTGGACTGACAGCCCATGTTTCCATTCATGGGGGTGGTTGGTGATTCAACCACTGGTCCTTGTCTTCATTAACTGATTTTCTTTCCTTGGGATTCGAAGGAGGTTTGTCATCCTTAGGGAGATTTGGGGTTATTTGATATATGAACCCTCTCTTATAGTTTTCACATTCTTCCTCTATTGATATCATGGCCAGTACTTTCAAGGATTCACCCCCACAGTCATTTATTGGCAACTTAAACAATAATACATTTACATTTACCTCATGCATTAGCATGGAAATTCCTATTTTATGATTAATTACAAATTGGGGGAAACAGGGTGTTACAATTCCCTCCCCCTTAAAG